>VYXD01010577.1:654701-665089 GCA_013397195.1 Hylia prasina | reverse complement strand
AAAAAAAGGGGGAAGCAGAATGGTTGCTGGGATTACTTCATGCATGCAAAAATACACCGATCACCAATATTCCCACTTCCAAATTCTTGGTTTGATTCTGAAACATTCTTGCATCTCATAAAAACTGTAATATGAAATGAGAAGTGTTTTTTTGTATTGAGCTGCTTAGCAACACCTCCATTCAAATAGCCCCTGGGTAACATTGACAAAAACTGATATGACATCTGACAAGCCCTATTTTTTTTTTAATGATATATAATGAATATATCCCACAAATGGGATATATTAAAACACCCATTTATGTTTTAGCTTAAAGAAGATTGTCAGATAAGGAGATGTTCCTCAGTTTCTGCCTCAGGCTAAAAATAATGCCTATATTTTGCTGTAGAAGTCAACTGCCTGAGGTACAGTATTTCACACAAGATAATTACAATGCACATCATGTTCAAGAGGATACAAGGTATCTTTATGCACTCTCACTGTACAAGTTTTATTTAATTTTAACTTATTTCTATTTTCACAAGATTCCCTTTAGGGTTTCTGTGTCTTTCTAGCCATTAGGAAGTACTACAGACTTTGTCCTTTTTCAATTATATTAGTAACGGATCAAAAGAGCAGAGAAATAAGCTGAATAGGAAATTCTTTCACAGATGTGTTAGGACCAATGAAATTCTAGCTATGCCATTCAGCAGTGTCTGAATGCAGGTAGCTAATTATTTGGTTGTCAAGTGTGGGTCCCTCATTTAATTGTTAAGAATGCTCAAAGTGCCCAATTCCAATATACTTCATTGGAATGCTTTATGAGAGTACTTAACACACCAAATAAATGCTTCTTAAACATTCAGCTGTAGAATTCCAACTCTGAAAAACTACCACATTTCTGAGATTACTACAGTCTTTACCACCTTTGTGAAAGAAATGTGACCATTTCCTAGGCTCAAATGTTTTGAAAAACAATGACGAATCATTAACTAATAATTTAAGCTCCAAACATATCCTTTACCTCTTCTCAGCATAATATAGCCTAAATGAATGTAATTTAAAATGTGAAGAAAAATAATGTGGACCATCTCAATTCATCATATCTTCATCTATTTTTCTAAAAGAATAAAACTAATGGACTGCTCTGTCAAATGTCTCTACATTCAGTTTTTAAATCTTTCAGCATTTCTCAGCATTTTGCAGATATTTTTAGCTTTTGTCTAATGGAAATGACAATGCCATACAATTGTCCTTTGAAGTACCATGTTACAGGCACACACACACACACAAAATCTTCCACCTTGGAGTTAGTGCATTAATTTAAAGAGGACTTTTTACAAAAGGACCTCAAAGCTTTTATAGGAAGGGAAAAATGGTAACTGTAAATATGGCTGTGTAACAGAAGTTATCAACTCATTTAGTACAGGTCTAAATCATAATTTTCTACAGCACCAAGCACTTCTTCCATGCTCCACTCCAATTTCCACATTCCAAAATACCTACATCTTTACTCAAAATAGATCTTACTCAAAACTACTCCTCAAAAGAAAAGAAACTACAAACA
Source organism: Hylia prasina (assembly GCA_013397195.1). Classification (NCBI taxonomy): domain Eukaryota; kingdom Metazoa; phylum Chordata; class Aves; order Passeriformes; family Sylviidae; genus Hylia; species Hylia prasina. The sequence continues at coordinate 663,543 of VYXD01010577.1, read as the reverse complement.
GATAAAGATCAGCTTTTGACTTTGTATTCTAGAGGCACCTGTAGCAGCTACCAGCTTCAGGAAAAAATACAAATTAAATAGTACCTGTGAAAAGATAATAGTTACTAAACCGGTACAAAGAACAGAGCAGTCATGCATGGAATCTTTACTGGGTTGCATGCTGCTTTCTTACATTCTGAAGAACACATATCATACAAGACAAAGGAGGAGAGTAATCAGAGAACAGAAGTGTAAGTAAGGTACTGCTCAGTACTTTTTTCTGACCAGAGATCAATGACTTTTGGTATGAGACTTGTTGAAAACATGAAGTCATGGTCCTATTTCAGATTGGATTTAGTCTACAAAAGTTAATAAGCCTCATCACCACAAATAAAAAATACACACACGCCATCTCAATCTGTGAGCAACAGCCTGGGACGCAGACTCCAAGCACAACTGCTGCCAAACTTCAAACTAAGGCTAGTAAGGCACTGGCATAGTTCTGGCTAGGCAAAGCACTGCTTAACAGAACAATATTAATAATAATTCCTAGTTCAACCTGCAAAGACAAAATGTATGGAAGAAAGTGAAACTATACTTTGTATTACTGATTACTCTGTCCATTGCATCTCGGAAGAAGTGTTCAGATTAAGTTTGTTCTAAGAGCAACTAAGATTTCCTAGAGCTCTTTTGAAATGACTTCTCACCCTATATTGTTTGCTTCAGACTTTTTTGATGTTCACATTGTTTAATAATCTGAGTCAGAGTACCAGAATATTAATTAGCTCCTAAACTCTGCAATAAAGGTCATCTTTCAGAAGCTCAACAATCCTGAGGAATACAGAGTGTAACTAGTGAACAGGGATCGTGACATGAAGCTAACAGATACCACACTGAGTTTCTGCAGGGAAGAGAAGGAAATAATCATGGAGAGGTATGTCATCCTATAGGAGAGTTCTTAGAAATGTGGACCTCACTGTCAGTTGATGTTTTGTTTGCTAACAGTTTGCACAAGTTGAAAAGGAGACTGACCGAGTATTTTGCGCATAAATTCATGTTAATTTCAGTCTATTCAGTAATCTTTATATGGTGTTGCAAGTCTCTGAGATGAAAACTGCCAAGCCGCTAGAAAACTATTTCACAGGAAACACCAGACAACATTTCTGCAGACCTTTTCCTGTGCGTCTGATTATGGCCAAGGTAGGAGCAGGACACAAGGTAGCTCTTGCATCAGATACACTACAATTAGTCTTATTTTATTGGTGTACAAAGAGGAAAAACTAAGCTAAAGACTTTTAGAAATTAAGCGCATGGGAAGAGACCAGTCCAGGTAAGTGCAGGTTTCAGATGAAATCCCATGTTCCTACAAACACTAAACTGCATATTGCATGGAAAACAGTTCATAAAATATGTACCAGTCCTACCGTGGACAAGCAGGACATGCACAAGTTCCTATAATTCACAAAAATAAACAGCAGGGTCAGAAAGTGCTGAGAGGAGGAACAGAGAAAGAGGGGAATTCCCTGCCTTCTTGGCTTCTGCCTACTGCTATGGTCTCTCATATCTCACAGATGTATGTGGTTTAGATATCACATATACAATCAGCTGTTATTTCACAACACATTTTCCACATCTGAGTGCTGCATGCATTTTGCCCAACTATCCTGCCTTTGTACCTCAAATGTTGTTATATCACCTATTTCTGCCAACTAAACCCTGTCTAGATTGTTGCTCTTCCAAAAAACCAAATCCATGTTTTTTCCAACAGTCCCAGGCAGACACCAAGTATAGACCTAGCCTCTTTGCAACAATGCATGGCAGGAGACAACGGACATAAATTTAAAGGACAGACCAAAAGAAAGGAAAACTTTGATCTCAAGGACAGTCATATTCCGGTAGCATTGCCCAAGGAAGTTGTGAAGACTTCATCCTTGGAGATTTTCAAGATCTGACTGGATGCAACAAGGTTGAATTAAAGACCTCCTGAGGTTCCCTTCAACCTTAATTACACTTAGATTCAATATGTACACAAACTAAACACCCAGCATTGCCCTGGACTATGCTTCTACAAGTCTCTCACCTACTAAAAAGCTTCTGACTTAAGAGATTCAAGACATCAGTCACTAACATAGGTTTTGGATCAAGAAAATCAATGAAATACTGCACAAAACACTGTGTGAAGCTCATACCTAGTATTTTTTTTGTATGTTTGTTTGAAGGTAACAGTTGAGTGTTAAGATAGGTAAAAATTGCAGATGGCACGGCATTACTTTTGTTTCTCTGAGGTTTTGGGGTTTTTTTGTTAATTTCTTTTTTTAAACTTACCTTAACTCGGCATACTGTTCTTGTATGTTGTACCAAACATAGCTACATCTAAAATGATGTGACTATTACATGGTAAGACTATACAACAGAGCTGAATATAACATTTGCAGGCCTGGAGTAAGAGAGACCCAAATGTTCGATTCAGTTCTTCACAGCAACATGCAAGCAGATCAAATACAGTAAAATCCTGAAATAAAACATCAGGGTTGTGGTTTTAATTTCCCATGACCTTGTGTAGCACAGAAAATAAATCATCCACTTAGCCTTCCAACTGAAATTCTTTAAATACACAACTCCAACCTTGGGGGGAAAAAAGTTGCAGAGAAAACCATACATGAGTTTACATATATGTAATCAATGTAAACAAGGTACAGTTTTAAGAATTCAGTATAAGCTTGTATGTAACTAATCAACAGTGGCACTTCCTACTTGCCCTCAACCAGGACCCCCTGGTCTTTTTCCATAGGGCTGCTCTCCAGTGTTACATTGCCCAGTTTGTCCCTACATCCGGGGTTGCCCCATCCCATGTGCAGAATCCAGCACTTGTAATTTTTAAACTTCATAGGGTTGGTGACTACCCACCCCTTTTATTTGTCAAAATTCCTCTGCCTCCATGGCAACCAACAGCTCCTCCCAACCTAGTGCCATCAGCAAACTTAGCATTCCTTCAAGTCCTGTGTCCAAGTCACTTGTGAAGAGGTTTGAAAGTGCAGGGCCAAGGACAGAGCCCTGCAGAGCCCCACTAGTGACAGGTCACCAACGTAACCCCATTCACCATAACCCTTTACTCACAGTCGCTCACTCACCATGCAACGTGTTTATCCAGCTGTGTGCTGGACATTTTGTCCGGAAGGATCCTGTGACAGACATTATCAAAAGCTTTACCAAAACCCAAAAAGATCACAACAGGCATCCACTGATCAGATGGTGAGTCACCTTGTCAAAAAAGGAAATTAAGTTTGACAGGCAGGACTTGCCCCCCATGAATCTGTGCTGACTGTGAGCCATGACTGCACTGTCCTTCAGGTGTTTCTCAATAACTCCCAACATAATACTCTCCATAATTTTACCAGGAACTGAAGTGAGAAAGAGACCTGTGGTTACTGGGGCCTCCTTCTGACCCTTCTGGAAAACTGGGGTATTTGTCAAGTTCCAGTTGATTGGGACCTTTTCAGATTCCTGAGACCATTCAAGAATCATCGAGAAAGGTCTCGTGATGACATCAACCAGCTCTTTGAATACCCTTGGATGAACTCCATCAGATCTCATAGTCTTGGAGGGATTCAGCTGGAGAAGCAAATCCTGTACAAGACTGGGGTTCACTGAGAATTTATCATTCTCACAGTCATGGTTCTCCAGCTCAGGGCACTAGGACTCCAAGAGGCCACCACCAGTGTGGAAGACTGAAGTGAACAAACCATTAAATGTCTCTGCTCTGTCTACATTCCAGTTTGTGAGGTGACCATCCTCATACACCCAAGAGCAATTTAGAAGCTGCTACATGGAATCTGGGATTGAAAGTTTTCCAGACTTTTAAGTTTATTAAAAATTTAGTTGTAATTGTCTTTTTGGCCAAATAACTTCCAGTACCTAGCTATGTCAGGATATTAAAGCATACTCTTAAACAAAACAAAACTCAAAAAGGTAAAGACAAGCTTACCATGTGCTAAAAAAAGATAGAAATAAGAAAATATGGCCTTCTGAACAGGTATTCTCAGGAGACTTGGTCAAAATCAGAATTCACAAAGGTATTAATAGCAAAACAAACTGGATATAAACAATCTCAATACAATTCTTCTATCAGAACCTGAAAATGCTTGTATTCACCCTGCCACATCTGAAGGAAGCATAAATGGAATCTTAATAAGATGTGTCTAGACAAAGCCAGCAGGAGAATGGTCTAACCTATCATGAATGGTTGTCCAGGTCAAATAAATGTATTTCAGGCTTCCATCATAGCACCCACTACATCTGCATGAATGGTAAGGGTTATCAGTCAAATGCAGGGGCTTTTTCTAGTACTGCGAACAACCACTCATTGAGGTTCTTTTTTCCCCAACACATGCAAAAAGAAACAAGCTCTTTTACAGTACAACAGATGTTGTACTGTAAAAGACAAGGGAAAGACACTACCTCATTAAGATACTACATGAAGACACTTTAGTCCTCAGGTAGGGAATCACTTAGAAAGATAATGCTGAAAGCAAACTTCTAATCAAAAGAGCTCAACAGCTAGTACAGGATTCCACTCTTCACTCTAGTTTCCAGCCATTCAGAGAAGGATTTCAGTTCCTTTACAACACACAGAGTAATTGCTATGCCTGACACATGTAGCACTTAAATTATCTTTACGTTCCAACTGGAACACAGCAACTTTCTGTGTCCTCAACTGCGCACACTGGACTTCTCTAGTAGCAGGAACTCTCCTTCCCCACAGAAAGCACTCCCTGCTCTGTTCACTTCCAAGGCTGTTGTTCAGTGTGACACCTACCAAGCACCACATATGCAGTGCCTTCTAAACACACAGGCAGACTCCTGACAGGAAGTCATCAGTGGGGTTGCAAGAAGTGATATCCTTACTGCTGTTCACAAAACAAGAGATGAACACAGACTGGCTGAATAGCCTTTGCAGAGTCTGTATTTGAATCACTTGTACCTTTCACTCCAGTAATTCCCACAAACAGGTCAGGAGACTGTTGTGTCTTGGGTCTGGCAGCCTCAGGTACAGAATACACAGATCAGTGTTCCTTACACCTTTTAAAATCATTCATCACCCTGTTATTAACAAAAGAACACTTCCCAACTTCGATGACTTCCATCTGGTTAAGTAAAAATGTAAACTTTATCTATATTGAACATTACATAAAACCCAACTGTATATAACTGTTCTTCCTAAATAAACCAAGATTTTGATTCTATATACACCTTTTTAAAAAAAGTAACCACAAAAATACTTGTAATTCTTGGAGTTCAGAAAAACAAAACAAACAAAAAAAACCACAGCTACCCCAGCATAATCCTCAAATGTAAAGTTACAGAAGTAAACCTGCAGTTTCACTAGTGCAGCTTGGTTTGCTTAGAGCCAGATATCATTATAATTATAACAATACAAAACCTAACTCTCACCCTATATATTGATGCTCACAAAGCACTGTCAGTGAATAATGGGAGCTATTTTTCTTAAATAGGCACTAGCACAACTGTAAATAAGAAAAATGCTGCAAAGAAACTCAACACCTGCATCAAGTGAGTACATGCAAACTGAGAAACACATTCCAAACACAATTTTAAATGGTTATAAAATTTAGTATTTAGGGAAGGAAACGTACACAGTAATGATAATTGCATATAATTCAATTACCTTTTACAACCTGAAGAATTATTATGAAACAACAAAACCCAAATCACACAACACTTAATATTTATCCAACTTTAAAGAAACTACTTCATGATCGCTGAAAGGAAAAGCATTTTCCTGAAGCCATTTTCAAAAGCCACCATTACTTAGATAAGCACTAGCGCTGAGAAGGTAAAAAACAGCCTTTACTTTTATCATGGTTATCACTTTTATCTCTAAATACAAAGCATTGTCAACTTCCAACCTGTCTGTCATCTGTTTTCACAGCTTCCACTACGGTTTCTGTCCTCCACCAACATCTATACAAAATACACTTAAGATACAGAACTCTTTAAAAACTGGCCCTATTACCTTCCCATTGAACAGGAGAGAAATTAATCATTAAAGAGTAATCTGCTAAGCTTTTGCATGCTTGTTTCAAGATAACTGAGACAACACAAACTTTTCTTATTCTGCCACCCACCTTTCCTATCAATAAATTCTCCAGCTGCACTGCAAATGAAATTAAATCCTACTTCTTTGGGGCAAAACCTATTTTTGTATTCCGTTTTGGGCAGAAAATCTTTTAGACACTTTGTATCTTCTAGGAGTGCATTTTTTCAACAGGTATCTATTCTAATTTCAGAGGATCTTACTGGTCTCCACCACAGTGGTATGATGATCATAAAAGAGAGATATTTAACATAAAATGTCTACTCCATTCTTACAAAAATTATTTTATTGAAAAAGAAGACAATGAAACATCCAGCAAAGCTCTAAAAGAACATCTCCTGAGAACTAATTTTAAAACACACACCATGAAGAGCTACAAGTGGTAAAATTCAGTGCATAATACTACCAAGTCACTACGTATTACACAGTAAAGCTATGCCTAGCATCTAGTGAGAAAGACAGGAAGAAACTGGAGTGCTGCAGATTACTCCAACAAGCCATCATCTACATCACAGCCTTCTTTTCTCTGAGAACTTCAGCATGAATCAATATTTTAAAACATTTTCCCATGACTACAGAGCTGTATGAAGACATGACAAGTAAATAGTCTGCAAAGCATTAACTGGTAAGTAGGTACTCACATTTGACACTGGAGACTGTTTTTGAAGCTGTTCACTACCAGGAATGATCTAGTGCTCCCTAGCTAAACAAGTCTTAGAAATGCATGTGGCAATGAATAAAAACATTTAAGAATGGTGAAATATGGAAAAGAGATAGCTCTGCATAAGTATGTGCTGGTTAAAAAATGCAACACTTACTAGTAGCAAGCTTCATCAATAACACCTTGTACAACAGTTATCTACAATTATTAAAATTTGACCCCAAAAGTGTGATGAAATGCTTAATTGCTAGTTATAGAAGCAGTTAGTATAAAGGTACAGGAAGTTTCCAAGAAGCATCAATATGTGGTGACACTCTGCATAGTTTAGGCCATCAGAAGTTTAGGGAGCAGGTGAGAACGCATTTCTCAATGCCTAAATATGTTACCCTTAATAAAGAAAGATACCCTTAGAAATGCAGCAAATTCAAACATAGGATTCTAACAGCTGCTGACCAAGGAATGTGTTTTCCTGGAAAGCAAGACATATTTTGAGTAATACTTTAACAAAACAAACAGAAACCCCAACCACCACCAAACTCACCAAACCAGCAAACCCCAAACCACACCACCAAAAAACTACCACAGGAACAGTAGTTAAAAAAACTAGTTCAAAGAACTAGGACATTAGTCTCAAAGAGCGAAAAGAAACCCACTGTTCAAAACCAACCAACGAGAGTACAACTAGGGACAGGGTAGTTGTCCCAACAGAGACCCCTAAAATATCATGTCATACAATCCCTGCAGCAAGGTGCAAACTCATTAACTGACTGGGCTAGGACCAGGTCACTTAGAGAAGTAAAGATGCAGTGTTTCAAGGTTCCTATAAAAGGCACAAGGGGCAGGTATTTAGGGGAGTTCCATATAAAACAAACAAGGTACACTCTATGAGGCTTGCTCACTCTGAAAAAAAACCCTAAAAGAACTCACTTGTGTTTACCACTTTACAAAACAATGATACCGAACACCTATGCCAAAACTCTTTACCTCATACTAAGGAGTACGCAAGTAATTAATCTCAAAACCCACAGTTGTAAAGATTTCTACTGCTCCTGAAACTCATTTCTCAACTTTCCAAGACCACCTCACATGAAAGCGTGTGCTGTCAAAGTGCCAAGGATGTTACAAACAAAGGTTAGTAACTTCAGCTGCGAGGGACACGATTTCATCTTCTCTTGCTGCTTCAGAAACAAAGATCTTTAATTTTCTAGCGTTACTTTAATAATCCATAATTTGTAAAGTAACCAAAAGAACTACATACCATATTTAACCAAAAGAACTACAAGGATTTTTTCTACAAAAATATAGTGATCACCATTACCAGTGCAAAACTGTAGATAGAAACCCAACTCTGTCCAAAGTTTCCTGTGGCCTTTCTTATTAACTACGAAACAAGCTAAAAGCTTAGTTATCATTCTTCTGAATTCCTCTAGGAGTATTACAAATCAATGCCAGATTTTTATACTAGTAGCAAACCGCAGAGGACAGTGGTGTTGGCTGATAAAAATATCCTCCTCTGCCTCAGAAAAATGCTCTTTAAACCACTACATTTTTTCCAGTGCAGGAAATTCTTCTGGCTTCCAAACTGAATAATATTTACACCTGAACATCTATTCCAACCTGATAAATCAATTTTCTGTCATTACTATTGTTTTGACCATACTTTAACAGGCACGCGTCTCAGTTTGATCCTCCAAAAGCTTTGAACTTACTCTCTGTCGACCAGAAGCTACAAAAAAAAAAAGAAAAGAAAAAAAAAAAGACGCAAGTTGTGACAGGTCTAATTTATTTAGGATAACTGACACCTCATCTGTCCGTCGCTTGGGATGCCGCCCTGGCCCGACCCCCGCGCGGTCCGTCCGCCGGGCGCGGCCCATGCGAGAACGCCTCGCCCCCGGCCCGCGCGGGGNAAAAAAAAGATGCAAGTTGTGACAGGTCTAATTTATTTAGGATAACTGACACCTCATCTGTCCGTCGCTTGGGATGCCGCCCTGGCCCGACCCCCGCGCGGTCCGTCCGCCGGGCGCGGCCCATGCGAGAACGCCTCGCCCCCGGCCCGCGCGGGGAGCGCTCGGCAGCAGCACCGGGGA
>VYXD01010577.1:555931-653340 GCA_013397195.1 Hylia prasina | reverse complement strand
TGGGCTGTCATCGGGGACGGGAGCGCCGGCTTGGCCTCAAAGCATGGTGCCGCCGCTGCGCCGTGCGGCGGAGTTGGGGCACGGTGGGAAAGAGCCCGAGGTCAGTGGCTCCCGCAGCAGAATGACTTCCTCTGGGCCGCGCCGGTGCTGGGCAGGCTGCTACTAGCCTGGTGGAAGTTCACTCCCGCGGGCGGAAGGTTGGGAAAGATCCTGTGTTTTCCTGACGTTATAAGAAACCTGGATTCAAGGGGTTTCCGCCAGTCATGCTGTAAAGACTTGACAGCTTCTTGTTTATAAATAATAACAGTCCTCCGTGGGGAAACCTGACTGGGCTAAATGTTAGGGAAAACGAACATGCAAAGGGCCCTGGTGAGGAGCACGTGCTGTCTGTTGAACAGCTTATGTAAGTGATAAGATGGGTAAACCTGCATGGAAAACAGCTTTTTTTTTTTTGGTTTGCCCGAACTCCCTGTGTCTTAGTAGCACCCTGGAAAGTGGTTGTGGTACTTCTGAAAATCACGTTTTTCAATAGACTTGTGGCTTGCTTAATACCTCCTCCTAGTATGCTAAGGGAAAAGAGTGCATCCGTGCCACCTTTCCAGCTGGCTCAGGACATGATACAAAGTCAGAGGAAATCCATATAACCTGGGCTTACCTAGCTGAGAGCTCATCATCACCTTTTCATCACTTTTTTCTCCCCTTTTCAGATTCAGTCCTGAAATTGTCCACCTACTTAATAAAATTCAGTAGGACATCAGCATATAAACTTTGCAAGGATTTTTGGTTTCTTTTTACAGAAAAAAAAATATATATAGGTGATAGGGTTAAAAGTACCTTACAAAATGGAGCTCCAAATACCTGCTGCTAGACCCTCTGCTCAATGTAAATAACAGGATTAGCCCATGTAGCCACTTGTGCCTTAAATAAGTCTCTACCTCATTCTGTTTCACAGCAATGGGCACAGTCTCACCCTGTCAACCTTCTCTGCCCTTCTGGGGCAGATCATTCATTTACTTGGACTTTTCACTGAACTTATATCTGATTTCTGCTCCGGTTTGGATTTAGGGTGGTTTTGGTGTGGTGGTTGGTTTTGAAGGGGCATATAAATGTTTGTATATGTGGAAGGTGCAGTTTCGTCACTGCAGATGAAACCTCTTATCTTTCAGACCAAGGGAAAATCCCCAAACAAAACCAGCTAATTGTTCAATGTTGGGTTGGAAAGCTGTAAATAGGCAGAAAAAGAGATGTTAAAAACATCGTTCTTGACTAGTGCTACTCTATTACTCGGCAGTACTGCCTGCACTCTTATCTGTGGAGTTTTTAAATTAGATAAGTACTCAATTGTATTTCTAGAAAACATAGTCTAGAAAAAGGATTTCTGATATGAGTTCTTGTCTTTCCTATCATGTCTTTTTCTTCCATTTATACAATATAGAACTTTTCTTGATAGAATCATGTAACTGTAACAACAGTATTTCAGCCTCATTATTACACACCATGAGCAGCACAGCTGGCCAAATATTAGCAAAAAAAGTCATAGTAGAAAGTTGTTACCTAGAGCACCCTGTGTGTATTGAGAAATGTAAGTGTATTTTAGTTCTCAGGACACCCTCGGTTCTCTGTTACCCCAGGTCATGCCAGCTGCCCCTTGAGCCCCTCTCTCTGTGGCAATCTGTAGCAGCTTAGCAAGGCTTAGATGTGCCTGCCGTTTCACGGCCCACGTGCCCACCTTTCTTATGTGTAGGAGCTGACATGTCCAGGTTTAGCTGCATCTACTGCTGCTGTTGGATTTTTTTTCCCTCTCTACTGTAAAAAACATTGTGAGGTTGGGTTTTTTTTGTTGTTTGTTTTTTGGGGTCTTTTTGTGCCAAAAAGGCTTTGTTTGCCTTACAGTCTGTTATAAATTAACAGAAGTTATGTTGTGGTGAGTGAGGTTGGGCTTAAGTGCCCAATACAAAAATGCTGACTGTCAGATGTTTGCATCTCAATAAGGTTGTCTGTGCTGGAGAGCTTTCAGGGATAAAGTCCCAAATAGTTTAAGTATCACGCTGCATGTTTTCCTCTGCCACAAGGGAGAACAGCCTAATAGCTTGCAAAACTTTTTAGAACAACACTTTCCTCTTTTCTTACAAAGAAAAAAAAATCATCAGGATATTCTTAAATCCTAGAAATACAATTCATTTTATTAGCTACCTTTTAAACTGGCATAATGATAAGGGTCCTTAAGCCTTAAGATACTGGGTTTTTTATATTCTAGAATGAGATTCTTCCCTAGAGGTAAAATTACCACCAGGATTGGGTGGGATGATCTTGATCTCCTTTGCCACGGAAAAAATACTTCATTTTTCAATTTAGAGTAAAACCCATAATTCATTCTTAAATTCTCAAGGAAATTAAGTGCTTTTTGGGGTTGGGCACTTCAAAGCTGCCTCCTTTGTAAAGGGTTGCAAGCTGCTTGAGATCTTTGTAATTTCTTCTAGAGGTTCAACCAAATTATCCAACCTTATTAAGGTTCTGAATTCAAGTTTATCTGAGCCATAATCTTTTCTGAAGTGGCAATTTTCAAGGGCTGGAAAATAAAATAGAGAACATAATAACATTCATGGCTGAGGAAATTAGGGACAACATCCAAATTCCTGCCTAATGTCTGTTCACTTGTTACCATCGTGCTCTGATCTTAGTAAACATTTATTATATGCACTCATGTCTGCATGTTCTGCACTGAAACATTCCCTCCATCTCACTCTCTTCAGCATCTCTTCCCCAGAGTCTCTGTTGAGTTGACTGTGTTCACATGCGTGATTCTCAAACACACATCCTCTTCTTTCTGCTCCTGACTTTACTTTGCCTATTACCTGAATTTCCATGAAACTCTGCCACTTAGTGTACCTGCCTACTGCTTCCCATATTGGATCTCCTTTGAAGTTCATTCACTCATCATTTTTCATCTTTCTTCTCCCAATCCAAACTTTTTCAGTCACATACTTGTTCTACCTGCTTTATCACTCACGCTTTATTAAACTAGGTTTATTTAGCTTGCTCTGATGCTGTCTCACTAAATTTTCTCTCTCTGTTGCTTTAAATTTTGCCTCTGGATAACCCTCACCCACATCCTGTATCCTAACTAACCCATCTATCTACTTATTTCTGCACTATCCATCCAGAAATGCTGTTACTTAAAGTTGCTGTGACTCAGTGAAATCTTATGGCCATCTTTTTGTAGGAGCATCTGTTCTTTTTATCCATAAAACTTAAAAAGCCTCTCTTTAAACCTTTCGCGTTAAATCTCTGGCTGTAATTTCTGGCTAATCTTCCTGTTATTTCCCTACCTATGTTCCATGACATTTCTCATGTCGAATCTCCCATGAAGGTAAAACGGTCCTCAAGTATATACTTCTCTTTTGTAATCTTTTATTGCTAATGGTCTTGGGTGTTTTTGACTAAAGGCAGGTGAACTGTTACCCCTTTCAGTTTTATTCAATTTTCTGGTACTTCTGAGCTGTGCACACTGTTCTGACAGGCTTAGCCCATCATCAGGGATTTTTCATTTCCTCAACTTTTCTTGCAGAAACTGGTAAAATTATTCTCTTTTTTTCCCCTCACTACAGATTTGGGCCATAGTGCTAACCTTCTGGCAAGGTTTTCCTCTGTAAGGTTCTAACAACTCATTATGTTCTAGTTTCTGTAGTTAGTGATTTAACTGGATTGCTTTCTTATGATTTGTGTCTGCAAACTTGTACAAATCTGAAAATCCTGCTTTTAATGAAAATCCTACTTTTAATGAAATTTTGAAATATTTGCTGTGCTACTGAATTGGATGCTTAAACCCTATTTTCTCAAGCGCTAGGGTCCAATTTGAAATGTTGTGTATAAATAAAACAGAGCTTTGTGAAATGTGTGGATTTATCAGGAGGCATTAGCATTCAAGATCTGTCCTAGAGTGCATCCTCTGGTCTTGTTTCTGTGTTTTATCGTTCTTGAACTCCGCTATCACTTGACCAGAAAGCTGTGTAGTTTCTTTGAACTAGTTTGGTTTGACAGATAAACTAGTATTGTTTCTTGTAGCAAAGTTTATTTATCTGTATGATGGAAGAGTCAAAAGGCAAAAAACAAACTGACAGAAGTTTGCTTGACTTTTTTTAAGTGTTTCATCTTAGGGTATGAAAAGTTAATGCAGAGATTGCTATCTGTCCCCAGCTGGCAATTGTTGGATAAAAGTGACAGTGGGGATGTGAATGGACTCAGTATCTGCACAGATGACTTCAAAAGTGTGATGGGAATGTTTCTGCCACAGTTCCAGTGTGACCCTGTCAGAAGGTCTGTTGCTGCTGCTCATGTCCTGCACCATGAGGGTATAGACCAATGACTTGGATTGTCTTACTTCCTTGCTATTTGTGGTGAGGTTCAGCCAGCATAGTTTTGACAGAGTTTATTGAGCAACTGTGGTACTCAGTTCTTCTTTTCATCCAAATGGGTACTCTGGAGGGCCAGATCTGAACAGCGAACCAGGCAAGTATGCCCTAGAGCAACTTGTTGAGGAATGGGGAAAAGCAGACACAGTCAAAATGTTAAACAGCAAGGTGTAAGGAGGTGAAGAAAAAGCTGATGCTGACGAGCCTCACAGTGCTTGGGAAAGAAGGGAGGAAGAAGTGGATGCTGTAAGGCAGACTGTAAGTATGCTTGGGGACCAGTTTGGAAAAGGCAGAGAAGCAGTTTCCCGATGGCAGATCAGTAGGGCCAGGATACGATCACCATACAAAAGGAGCACTTTTTAAAAAAGTTTTTCCCTAGTATGAAGGAGCCTAGGGAGTATCTTGCACCAGAGCTCTTCACTATGGTGGATCCATCAAAATTAAAGAATTGGAAAGAAATACAACAAATTGAGAAAGTGAAAAATAACAAATTGGCAAAATGAATGGCAGTGATAAAGTAGCAGATGGAATTCAGTGTAGGGAGTTGTAAAGTGACTTGTGCTGGGACAAATTTTTTAAGACACAATACCACCTGGAGATAGTTGAGCAGCACAGAGTCTGTTGAACTAAAATGATCCTTCAGAATGCCTGTTCTTCCTTGCCAGAAGAATACCAGGGAGCATAGACAGAGGCACTGGATTTGGCCATATGCTGGTTTATCAGTCCAGCTCCAGACTTCCCCTTTTGGGAACAAATACAGGTGCTTTGCTCTCTTTGTATTCCTTCACAAGAGAGAGCTCTCTAGTCTTACAGGATGTAAGCCAGCCTTGGGTGTTTTCTAGGGCCTGTCTTTGTGCCACATTGCCCTCTAGAGTCCTGAGTTCTTAGGAATACCCCAAATGGGGAGCTGGCCTGCCACCATCTTCCTTAGTGGAGAGGCTGCCAGGTTACCCTACTGCTGTGCCATCCAAGATACTGTCCATCACCTTGGAGATAAAGAGCTGACTGTACCTCTCCATGTGACAGAAATAGTACCATAGGTGTAAACTACCTTATAAGATAACCTTAAGTTATCTGAATAACACTACCTTTGTTCCTTTTTATGAAGTTTCCAGCACCTGTGGAGCCTACTCATTCTTTTTAAAGACACCACCCTCTGACCATACACCCGCTTTAGTTTCAAATAGTTCTGCAAGAAACAAGGAGTTGGACACAATGATCCTATGAGTCTGTTCCAACTTAAGATATTTCTATGACCTCTATGCAGCTCGCTCATAAGTTTAAAACCTTGTTGAACAGATTTTTGGTCTTCACCAAAGACAATTCTCTTCTTTCTGTATCTCCAAATGTAAGCAGGCAAATGAATAATTAGAAACCAAATCTAGTGGTTCCTGGCTCACTGTCAGTCTGTGTCCTGTTGGTACTGGTTACAATTCATAATCCTTCAGGGCTGTTGTGTTGTGGTTTTGGGTTTTTTGGTTTTTTAATTAACAGCACTCTAACTCATAAGAATTATTTTGATTTTTTTGTCAAACCAATACAAACACAGTAAAAATTAATTAGCCCTCTTGATTGTGTGCCTGGTTAAACTGTTATACCTCATCCTTTTGATCTAACCCCTTTCAGGTAATGAGTTGCACACAGTAGGAAAGTCCAGTGAGCACAAAACTATGCCCCAGAAGAATCATAGTTTAGGCTGAGGGATCTCCTCAGAGAGCTGACTAAGAAGCTTGGCCTTTGCTGAAATGCAGTAGATGATGCATGCAGAATTTAGTGTGATGGCTTTTTACAGTGCTTTGTTTGAGCTGTCCCTTCATTTGGAGATTATTTTTCTCCTGCCGCACAATATTTCTAGGGCCTACTGTGCTTCATATGACACCATAATGAAGTTGCCTTGGAAAAGGAATCAGGCAGATATTTCAGGAATTTAGTACTGGTTATTAGTAGCAATCATCTGGAAGTGTCCAAAGCAAACACAAACAACAATCAATCAATGGCAGTGACATGTCAGTGAGTGTAAGCAGAGGAGGGGGAAGCACTTGGAAGAGTTTAGAGTGAATATGTATGAAACCAAACAGACTAAATAGAATGTGAATAGTTTGAAGAAAATAAATAAAATACGCATCTTATTGTTAAAATTTTGTTGATATTTTATATTACAAAATTTATTTCAATGATACATGGCCATGCTATAAAGATTTAGGATAAAGAGTTTGAGACTGTGAAAATTGGAACAAAATCTATGTGCCATTGTAATGATTTTGTATGAACAAATGTGGACATGCATAAAAACAAATGCTGTGATTTGCTTATAATACAGGATTTGCTGTTTCAAGATGACAAGCTTTAAATCCATATTAAAAAGAAGTTTTAAGTTCAAAAGTTACTTGAGAGAGGACAAGCTGCATTCAGCAAACCCACAGCCAATGCTCAATTTATTTATTCCCTAGCATTAGGACCCAGCAGGCATCCCCTTATTGGTTTGCTTTAAAACGAGATGAAGGAAAACTAGAAAATTGTGAATTATGCCTGCAAACACTTTGATGGGTTGAAAATAAGAAAAGTATAAGACCTTTCACTCTGGAAACTGTTTTGAAGTATGGAGCCTATGGAAAATAGTGCTGATTCCTGAGCAGGGGAATAACTAGATTGAGTGGAACAGGTGACTTTTAGGAGGGGACTTAGTTTATGGTAAAACCACCCCCTTGCATTACAGATAACCAAGCGTAGGTAGGGACTCATTGGCTGGGTAGAGACATTCCTGCTGGGCAAAGATTAGATTATCAGTGGGAGAAAAAAAAAAAAAGATCCAGTGGTCAGGAAAAGATCAATGGGGTCTTTGAAACCATTAGGGATCTAAGAAGCTCAGGATAAGGCATTGTGAGGAAAGGGGAGTAGTGGGAGGTGGGAACAGAAGCTGAGGGAGAGCATGCAGTGGTGAGGCTGCTGCACTTGTGGAGCGAGGAATTGTGGACAGCAGAGAATTCAGCCAAAGACAGAACTGTGGAGCAATGAGCTCTGGAAGAAGTAACCAGTGATGGGGTCTGCAGGGGGCGTGAAACAGGAGAGAGGAGTGGCGAATGTGTAGAAACTGCAAGAAGCTGGCAGAAGGATGGGAGGTGGTCTGAGGGGCTGCAGATGGGCAGCAAGTACAAGCAGGTCTGAACGAGAGGGCTGGAATCAATGGTTGGGGTGGCACTCAGGAGCAACTGAGAAACCCAACAGCCGAGGTGAAGAGATGGAGGAGAGGCTGCTCTTTCCAACAGCTGTGGCATGTCAGTAAGCTTGTAGTGACTTGTTAGTAAAATATGAAGGAGTTCTTGCACTCAGTGCCTGCATGTAGCAATCCTGAGTGCCACTCCCCGTACAAAGGGAAATTTAGACAGTGCTCAAGGTCCCAGGGAAGTGACTTCTGGGGTCTTTTACAGCTATCTCCAGGGATAACAGGGAATGTAATTAGACTTCAAACCCCTCTCTTGCACAGAAAATAATTATATATGGTGGCTTGGAAATAGGGTAGAACCCTATCCATGCAGAACTGAGGAGAAAAGGCTGAGGAGATCAGAAAGATCTGAGTGCCCACGGTGTACTGCACCAGAGAGGAGACTGAAGGGAGAGCTACCAGGACCTCACAGCATACAGAGAGCTCTGGTCAGACAGCGAAGCAACACACAGATGATACTGAAAGGGGGCTGAGCAAAAAGGAGTTAACCAGTGTTTCAGCATTTCAGCCAAGTGCAGCGCTGCTATGAACCGCTGATTTGACAACTTTTAATATGGGGGATTATTTTTTTTGCTGTCCCTCTTCTCTGTAGCAGAGCTGTTCTGTGGTGCTCGGTGCCTGTTCCCAGTCCGTCTCTTCCCTCAATACAGGAGTGCTCACTGTGCAGTGGGTGCCTGCCCGCCCTCACTCGGGTCCGTCCCGCCAGACCCACTGGCCAGCCCTGCTTGGCTCACAGTTTCCGCCTCCTGCTGGGATGGGTTTCAGCTCACCAGCCAAACCATTCCCAGGGTGTCAAGCTCCCTTCGCAGGCTTTCAGTGTAAGGTATTTAAAAGCAGTCCTTGCCGCCTTCACACTAACCCAAGTGAGTTCCTTGTGTCGATGTTGAGATTGCGGTTCTCTGCCACGCTTCATCAGTCATACTAGGCCTGGCTCAGTTTACATGAGAGGCAGCTTCTTCCAGGCGCTGTCGTTTGAGCCATTCCTACGCACGGTGTGGAGGACAAAGCGGGGGGGGACAGGTGAAGAAACCGTGCTGCCCTCCCAGAGCAGCAGGTACCGGGCTCAGGCGCCGTGCCTCGCTGCCTAGCCAGAGCTGGCCGGCACGGCGGCCGCTGTCCCGCGGGGAAGCTGCGGGAGCCCGGCAGGAGCCCCAGGGGAGCCCAGGGGACCCCCGCGGGAGCCCGGCAGGAGCCGCGGAGCAGCCCGGGAGAAGCGAAGCCGTCTGGTGCCACCTCCCGACTACGACGCCTGCCAGCGGCCTGGAGCTCCTCCACGGGCTGGAAACTGATCTCGGTGTCATTATTTCTAGGCAGAAACTGGTAAAGTAGTATTAGCGCTTCAGTAGTATCGCTTCCGCTGCTTCCTCCTTTCACGTCTGAGTTGTGCCTTTTTTTACGCACGGGACTAAAGAAACATCATAAAAGCCTGTAGTGAAAACTCTATTTTCATGAAGCACAAAATGTGGCTGAGGCTGCATTACTGGGCAATTAGTTAACGTAATGCACCGCCAATAGCCATGGGTTAATTGGGAGGAAAGAACTCAGTCTAATTTGGTGTTTTTCAT
The DNA here is from genome assembly GCA_013397195.1 of Hylia prasina. Lineage (NCBI taxonomy): Eukaryota > Metazoa > Chordata > Aves > Passeriformes > Sylviidae > Hylia > Hylia prasina. The sequence goes on along the minus strand of VYXD01010577.1, from coordinate 644,140 downwards.
ACAGCTGAAAATAGAGGTGGGCTGCCAACAGCTGAAGAATCACCCACACTAGCTGCAGTTGATGTAAATACGGATTTTTATTTTTAAACAAACTTTTTCATTAAATCTTTTTGGGCAGTGACTAGACTGTGTGGCAAGATGTGTTTATTGTGTAATTTTGTACCAGCTGATGTAAAAACTAATACTTTTTTCTTTGGCGGACTTGGGGTATAGGCCCAAGTAACCACATACAGAGAGCAGTAGTTTCATTTTAGCTGCAGTGTAGCAATTCTGTCAGATCAGGTCTGTCTCTTCTGGAATTAGAGACATTATTAAAGCCTGTATATAAGCAGCCACAAACAAGGGCAACAGGACTATTTTCTGTCTGGGGAGAGATGAAGGCCAGGGCGAGGTGCAGCAGCCCGCCCTGCTGGGGTCCCACCCGAGGCAGCGTGGCAGGCACTGGTTTGCTCAAAGAGCAATTCGGCCCAGTGAGTCTGTGCTCCAAGGCCTCTATAGAGCAATGGGGGGAGCACAGGAAGATGGTACCAAATAAATACATATGTATATATATATTTCCCACCATCCACCATACTGGATTGCAGTTTTTTCTTTCTTCTCCAGCAAATAAAGCAAAGGGAAAAGACCACACCAGAAGATGAATTGCACTGTCTTGGCTAACTATGTCTGCTAAGCTTGAATAGGTTTGCAAAACAGACGAGTAGAACCCAAGCAAGGGCAAAATAATTAGAGTTGGAATGTGGGGCTTTTGTCCCTGCTGTAATTGTCCCTGGGCCAGATGAGAAATATTAGACATCCAACAGGTGATGTTTTCAGATGAAAGAACTGAACAGTTCCTCCTTTCTCTAAAGGCTACATACTTTTCCTATCTAATCAGTGATACAAAATGGGGAGGCGCTGACACAAGCAGGAATAGCTGATTACCTCATCAGTATGGCAGCAGCTGTCCCTTTAAAGTGAGCAATTAATTGTGAGTTTGGGAGGTTTTGTTTTGCTTTCTAATTGTCTTTGGTGCAGGAACCTGCAGTCATCTTTGGGACTGTTCTAGTCTTATTTTACATCTATACTGAGGCCAAGCACAATTTTATTTGCTACTACCCTCTAACCAGCTCCACTGCTGCTCCTGCAATCTAAAAAATGTAAAGCAAGTAACTCCAGTTGCCAGCATTTTTTCACTCATGTTATTAGTGGCTTTAAGAACCTGAGGAAGCTGAATCACCACAGCTAAATGTAACAATGTGTACATAACCATGAATAGCAAGAGCTTCTTCTGAAAAACGTAGGAGTATTTCTTCTGTTCCCCAGCAGACAGACCAGCTATGCCTCTTTGGGAAAACACTCGTAATTTCACAGAAGTGACCAGCAGAGCTGCAAGAGCACTGTTCAACAGAACCTTTAAAGCAAGTGGGAAAGCAACCCTCTACAATGCAGTGACAATTTTCTTCTGTCTCCTTCAAAATACCCTCCCCCAAAAACTGTGGAGTTTGTTTTGTTGTTTTTTAAATGTATATTATATAGTGAATTTGTGCCATACTTTGCTGTGACAGTCCTCTGGATTATAACTGCCAATTAAATTTAATCTAGAAAACATTATTAATGCCTCAGTTGCACAATTAAAGTGCCATCATTATCTACTGGCCACACGGTACCATGTCAAGTTAGAGAAACTGGAGCTACTACTACGAGGTGAAAAGTCACTTTAAGTATAACTAAAAGTGAGGCTGCTTACACTTGCCATAGTGCACAGGCTTGATGCCTCAGCGACAAGAACCCTCACCCACTTTCTAGGAAGGCCCAGCCTGGGCCCCAGGACCCACAGCTGCACCACATTTCAGCATGGCAGGTTTGGCTGCCTCCATTTACACTTCTGTCATGAGATCACAAGCAATAGGGCAGAGACAAAAGGGTCCGTGTCCCTTTCTTGAGGAGCTGATGTGCTACTGAGATAATACCTCAAGATGGGTCATAAAAGAATGGTAAAGTGCCAGCTGTGGGAAGTCAACTCTTCCAGATCTGGATCACCAGATCAAGTACAAGTCAGTGTAATGATTATTTCATTTCAATTTAGAAATAAATTAATACCTCCTTTGAACAGCGTTGTGAGCCAGCAGCAAGCCATAACTCATACTGTTGTCTGCACTGGACATTTCTCTGGTCAGGAGTTTGGATGAGATGGGGCCTTGAACTCTTGTCTTGGGGCCAGTTTTTTTTGTTTTGATGCCATCATGCAAACCATTCATTTTCTGACATGAAAGGTCCTGCCTTTCCTAGTCTGACATCATGGCGAACTTCTTTATCACCCCCTGCTCTTTTTTAGTGTAGATTTCCGGTCTACCACCATATTTGGGCATTATGCCATCACTCTTGACTATAAACCTCATGGTTATGCCAGCTAGCAGGGGTAGGAGCCTTCTCTGACAGAGTCCATTTGTGTTTGATAGACGTGAAATAATTAAAATTTCTACCTCAGCACACATCTCCCAAGGCAGGTATCCTCAGAAACCCAAAAGCATGCCTTTTCCTTGTCTAAAACATATGTAACTAACTACTCTTCCTAAAACAGAAATGAGAGGACCCTTGTATGACAACCCATTTGCTCTTATGGCAGCAGATGAACAGTGCCCAGGAATACTGGACAGGTAAGATTAATACCAGTTTAATGTTCATGTGAGCACAACCCAAGTTTAGCTGGGATGGTATTTCTAAATGAGTCAATTCTGAGATTCACATGTTGTACTTGGTGCTGAGTAAACAAGCACACTGACCTGCACATTATGAATCCTAACTGCACTTTTAGGGATCTGGCAAGGAAACAGCAGTAAAGCAGTACATAGTATGAATTAGGAAGGTGCAGAGGAAATTGTTTATAAGGGAGATAAGGTGGGCAAAAAATGAAATTCTAGCTCCTGAGTTTTTTCTTCTAGGTACCTGCTATTGTTTGGAGCCATAAAGGTCAGGCAGCCCTTATGCAGCTATGCTTCCTGCTCTTTCCTCCCACTGAGTGTCCTGCACTCATTCCTCCTCCCCAGGTTATGGCTCCCTCCATGGCTGGAACTGGTTCTGGGCAGGCCCTTTGCCTCTTCACTCTCCACACCAGCTACTTCCATGCCTCTAGTATTTGATGTTAATTCTGGACAGAGAGATCCCTTTCCACACTTTCCACACTGTGACAAGACCCCTGATAATCTAAGCTGCTGGTTTGAATTACCATTTAAAACATTAGTCATTTAAGGAGCTTTTCAGAGTCACCAGCCAGCAATAATATATTCCTTCCTTGCAAACAGTCTCCTAAATAATAAAATTGTCTTCCACGACCCATTTTTCTCTCTGTTGTAGCTGGATTTTCTGGGGATGTAACGGATCTTCAACACAATCAGGAACAATAAGACAATGACACAAGTTTAGCAACTGCTTTGTGAGATTAGGTTAATATCACGTAAAAAATGGTTCTCAGATTCTGCACATAGACAGGTTTATGTAAAATATATAAACATTTGTCCAAGTTGTTACAGATTGCATAAATATGGCATTTTTACTGTTGCATTTACAGATGTGCATGTACAATGATGTGCAAATAATCACAATCTGATTACAATCTTTGAAAGGTACTTGAACCTTGCAACCAAGTAACGCAATGAATGAAAAATGCCCACCAAAGAATTTAAACAGCAAACTTATAACATGGTTTAAATTCATAACAAATTTCAATGTCTTATCAGTAAAACTTTCACACATTTAAAATATTTTGTATTCATTTTATTTGTATATGTCAAAATACATTTTTTTTTTCCAAAATAGTGGGTTTTGCAACTAGTTTCATGCAGATACAAGGTCTGCTCAGTACTACCAATAAAATCAATATAGCACAGTAGCCATTCATTTTTTAGATATAAAGAATAAATAACCTAAATATAAAACACTAAAATATTAGAAACACGTATTTAATCATTCACAGGCACCCAAACTTTACCAAATATAATCCAGAATATGCCTAACTGTCTTGTAACAGAACTCAATATGTTGCAGCCATTCAATTCTTTATTTTATGTTAGCATAAGACAATGGAAGTCCCTATGGTTCAGACCCACCTCTCATACAGATCAATTACAATAAGATATCTCAAACTATCCGTGTACCTTTAAAATCAAAAATCCTGAGCTTGGTAGTAAGAGCATAACCTTACATCTTCAAAAAACCAATCAACGGAGAGAGGACATCATGTCTTCCTTACCAAAACATATCCCACCCCGTAAAGCTAACCCTCCCCCCACCCTCCAAGTAGGCAGTAGAACACAATGACCTTTTTAAATGTAGGGATACAAATTCACATTTAATATAGTATACAATATAATCAATAATACAATAGCTACTACAAGCTTTACAATGTACAATTTGTTTTAATGGCTGATCTTTTCAGTGGTTTTAGGCAATAATCTATGTGCCAATAGGATGTCATAATTTGAATGGTTTAGTGAAAATATAAAAGCTGTTTCTAACAAAAACGATCTTCACTTAAGTACTTTTTTTTGTTTTTAAAGGCCACTGAAATGTATAAAATGGTCTGACATGGTGTTATCAAATTGGATGCCTTCTCACAGGGCAACAACAGTGCATATAAACATTATTGTGAGTGTAATGGGTTATGCTTTTCAAATGATTTAGTACATTACTTTGGCTAGCACAACAGTTTTGGACAGCACTCAGATAAATACAGGTATGTGAAATGTAGTGAAGCAGTTATATTTATGCATTTTTTTATTATGGTGAACACTATCAAATGAAAAAAAAAAAAGGGACAAAAAGATAATAAAGTTTTTATATAGTTTAGACCTTTTGTAAAGATAGGGCTCCATACAATGTACAATGTCTAAATTCTTTATACCATAAAAATTAACGAACTTTGTTAAACACACTATTCTGGATAGCCTAATTTGCATTAACAGACATTTGCAATAGGGAAATATATTCAAGCATGCCACGTGGTGGTCTGAAAAAATCAAACCAGTACACATCTATATATACAGCATCACTCAGTACCTGCTCAAATGAATGTGACGATTACAGGATCTAATGTCTCTCACTACAAACTTCTTTTTTTTCTTTTTTTTTCTTTTAAAGTGACCAATAAAGGCAGAAAACAGGACTCTTAAAATATTTCTAGTTTCAACTGACTTTTAAAGCATTTTGTATAGGAAATAAATGCATATTGCACAAACAGTGAAAGCAAATGTTCCACCAAACATCTCTGTTCCAGGTGGTTGGACAACACAACTCTAGTTAGCTACACAAATTAAGTAATTTAAAAGGGGTGTGTGGTCTCTGCAAATGGTAAAGCTGTGAAAACACTGTACAAGAAAATCTGGTACAAGAAAAATTAGAAGGGAAAAAAATCCAAACTTAAATCTTAAAGAAAAACTGAGTATAGGAAAAAAATGGGAATTGTGGCACAACAAAAACATTATTGAGTAACTGTCATCTGTGAGAGCTGAAAGCTTTTGTTGATGTAAAAGTGTTTATGTACAACTAAGGCTTACTGGTTAAATATCTGAGGCGTATCTGGCCTTGAATACTTTCCTTATTATGCTGTGGCTGTAAACAAGATTTCTCAGTCATTTTATCTTCTCAGCAGCTGCATTTTAACAGAAACAATGATCTTGATACAAAAAAACACACAGGTAAGAGGGTGTTTGGCAGGATATCTGAAAATGACAGTCTCCGAAGGATCTTCCCACACTTCCAGTGGCTGCCTACCATGGTCCACTGGAGTTACTAGTGATGTGCAATACCGTTACTTGCTGCTGTAGTAAACCCTTTATTTGGAAAGTTTGCTTATAACTCTGATCAAGGCCCCATTTTCATCTTTTAGCCTCTGGTTGTCTGCCTTCAGGTCTGGTAGCATCTATGAAAAATGAAACATGATGGTTATTTGCTGTTACACCTCAAGTAAAAGCAGCAAGACTAGACAAGGACTGTAAGTAAAAATCTTTATTCAGCTTAAGTATCTTGCCAGTTTTCACACTTCATATCAGCAGTTGGGAAAAACTCCTCTTTTTACATGATACATAGAAGGGTTAGAGATTAGAAGTTTTCATCTGCTTGGACTAGATGCACTAAAACTCAGTGGTGCAGATGACCAGCCTCTGACAAAAGCATTTATAGTAGCATGAGGAAAGTAATGAAATACTTCAAATTCCAGGGGAGAGGAAGGGGGGCAGGGGGAAATTAACTATCAACAATTTAAAGAGGCTTGTCTATACTGCACTTGCAGAGTTTCAAAAAAACATGCTGTGGCTAAGCATGTCTACCACACTGCTCTTGGATGATTTCATCCTGATCAGATACAGTGTGATTCAGCTTGTTAGCTCATAGCATTAATCCTCCAACCACTTCCAAAGTCATGTTGAAGCACACATCCTGTAATTTGAGATCATGTCCCTGAATAGCATAGCTCACACAAGATCAGATCACTGAAAGAGATCACAGCAACACCAGGCTACACACTCAGGCAGACAGGTTAGGGAAGGGCAAGTTACAGCTGCCAAGGAGAGGTGACACACAAGCACAAAAGCTGCAAGGCAGAAGCCGAATGAGGTGAGAGTTGGACTGCATCAGATAGGAAAGAAGGACAAGTCAGGGCACAGAGGTTGGTACTAGGAGAATTCAGCTTGCCAGAGAAACCAGAAATTATCTCAGCAGTTCTCTCTATCTGCATTCACACACTGATAACAAACCACCCATCACACTCCCAGCTAAATTACACCTATGGATTCTAGCTGGGGTTTTACACAGGAGTAACAGCCTATTCCTGCACAGTGGTTACTCAGTAACCTCAAGTGCAAGTGTATGCAGGAAGTCTAAGTTCAGCTACCAACCTATGAAACACCTGTTACCCTATTCTTCGTTATTTTCTTGGCACTAGTTTTTTTCATTTTGTTCAAGCAAAATTATACTTTCAATCCCATTATATTCAGAACATCACAATGCAGTAGGAAGAACTGAGAACTTTAAAAATGCAGAGTTAATTAACTGTGCACTAGAGGCTTCATTTCTACGTCTCCTTCTGTCCACACTCACTTCACTGAACTGCATATCCTTTCACAGTGAAACAGAATGGTGAACTGAAATTACTGAGGTTGTACATCTCTAGTTTATTTCCCTGCAAATACCAAAGTATGTGAAATGAAGTTGACAGGAAATCATAAGAAGAAAAAAGGTGGTCTCTACAAAAATCATGGCAAAAATCATTCTACTACCCTTGATGCCAGCTCTGTTTTATGGTGGAGCCTTGGGGAAGGCACCTAAGTTGAGCTCTTTAGAGTCACAGGGAAGCTTCCATTATAGCCAAGTGAGAGCTGCACTCCAAACAAAAAGAGCTGTAAAATGCTGATTACTTTCAAAACCTATGTCAATATGTTTGAAATTGGGCAACATGAGTGATCTTTTTTCAATTTTCAAGCGTTATTATTTAAATCTAAGCTGCAAAAAAGTAACTACTGTTGTCCAGGATAGGGGTCATATCCAGATGATATGCATATGTCTGCAAACAATGAAACGTCCATTTGTTCAGGCAAACCAACCAAAACATTTTCTTTCTCCTTTCCATTCTGCTACAGATTTCATACCAATAGTACTGGTTGAAACCACAACCACCCTCATCTAGCCATGCACAGGGAATCAAGGGAGTCTGGTTTTGTACTGGTTAAAAGGCACTTTGAAAAGTACTGTTGTGTGTGCATTCCAATGAAACCTCAAAGTAAATCCAGGAATGTCACAGTCCTCTTTCAACTTACTGAGTAGGGAGGGAGCTGCAGCCCATAATGGTTAATTACATAGAGACAGACCCACAGAGAGGCAGATTTTCTGGTGAACTACTTTAACAAAATCCATTGTTCAAAATTAGAGCTTTAACATAATCCAGTATCATTATATATCTGCAAATCTCTGTAGGCAGATTTTAAACCTGATCCAATTAATAGATAGAATAGGTTTTAAGGAAGTATTTTCTCTTTTGTTGTGAGTCTGCTAGAGAATAGGGGAAGAGTGATAGGAGACAAAAGGGTTATATAACAAGATAAATTGGCATCGAGTTGCACTAGGAGAGGTTTATATTGCACAGTAGGAAAAATATCTTCACCAAGATGGTTGTCAAGTAAGACTGTCCAGGGAAGAGGTGGAGTCATATCCCTGAAAGTATTTAAAAGATGTGCAGATGTGGCACACAGGGACATGGTTAGGGGTGGTTGTGCTGGGGTACTGGTTGGACTTGATGATCTTGGGAGGTCTTTTCCAGTCTAACTAGTTCCATCATTCTGTGAATAGCAGGAGATTCAGCAGGAAGAGTAAGCACAAGTAACCTAAAATACTTACACTTCTCATCTATACTAATCCCCACATATTTTGAACAATTCTCTTGGAGCAGTGCATTTCTGTGGGTACTCAAACTTCTCGTGAGGTGACACCATACACCTTCAATGTCAAGATGAAGGGAAAAAATGCCTTTGCAGTGAACTCAGTAAAATTACAGTAACATACTGCACTTTGAATTCCAATTTGCTTCTCCACTAAAATAGCAAAGCATCTTCCTCTGATGACATTCTAGTGTAACATTAAAAATGCACTGTTTTGTCTGTCTGTATCATGACTAGCTAGTAACTTTGCAGTGTTACTATTCAGCAAATAATGATCCAACATTCATCTGACGTATGTGGAGCCATCTCAGATCTGTACAGGAATAGTCATGTCTGTGTTTGCTGGAGGATTTACCAGTTTGTACATACAAAGCTTGATTAATAAAGATTAAAAATACCTCATGAACTGTTGAAGTACCTGTTCAGATTACTCAGGCCACTGCTATTGTTAACCTACCACCATACTGTCAAGGCTCCCTGCTGTGTTTCCAGTGCTTCTCTTTTGCTGGTCAGGTTACTCAAGCTCCACAGCAACCTGCCATTAAAAACTCCTGCTATGGAAAGGAATACTGAATGGTTTTCTGTGGCTAATACCCCAAATGCCTTACCATGGTTAAAGGAATACCAGTGCTAGCAAAAAAGAGACAGTATGGATGTGTAGCTGTGGACAGCAGTCATTAGATCAGCTCAGCTGTGTTGAAAAACCACATTGTTTATTGAAGCTGATGTAAGATAACTGCCCTAAAGGGACAGGTCTCCCTCCTCATGCAGTTGTGTACTTCTGCTGCTTTCTGCACAGTTAATTTTGTGATTCAACAATACTGGGGTGAGATGGATCAAGTACTATTATGAATAAAGGGATTTGTTTTCAGCCAGGTCACTGAGCTGACTTTACTTGCTCAGTAAGGGTTAACACCAGGGCGTGTTGAGGAATGCAGGGCCTGGATGAGGAACACCACATCCTAATGTTAGTCCAATTCCAGAAAGACACCAAGCAAAAGGATAAACCTCTTCATTTAAGGCCCCTTAGTGGGGAAAGCCGCAGATCAGATTCTGAGCAGAATGTACACATTTCTAAGTGGGAAAGGGGGTAGATGAAAGGAAGCAGTTTAGCAGTTTAGTTCCTGTGCAGAACGCTGGTTTATTTTTTTCACATCTTAAAAGCTCACTGCAACCTCCAGGTTACACATTTGTTATATTTAAGAGGAAGAATCTGGTGTAGAATGAAACCACCTTTTGATCCTCAAGTAAATTTTGAACCTTCCCTGGGTTTCTGAAACAGCCCTGCAGTAACACTAAGAACAACAGACTAACACTGTTTTCCAAGATGAAACTCAAAGCAGTTCATACTTTTATCAGAAGGGGTCTGAACCAATCTGACACACTAGGCAGAGGTTTTTTGTGTCTGTAATTTTACAGTCCATGCATTGTAGGACAGGACTCTCATCCACGTTGGGATGCCTATGTATATAGCAATATAAATCAATAATCTTAGCTCTGCACTAGAACTGGAATTTTTAAGTTGTCTAGCAAGACCCAAATGGGAAGTTAATACATGAAAACAGCAATCAACTTGAAATCCCAATACATTTCTGAAAAAAAAATACTTTGGTCTGCTCTGAAACACAAAAATGTAAGAAAAATGGTTGCTAATGCAACTGTTCCAAAATGCGCAGTACTGAAACCAATTTTCAAACACTCTTTTTGTTAAGATTAAACTTTTATCAACTCTGTGCGCTTAAACCAAACTGCAGTAAGAAAGCTCAAATCTTAATTTCAATTTGTTAGAAAACTAGAGGCAAATCTATTTGAGCATTTACACAAACATCAAAACAAGAGACTGACTTTTTAGTGTATGCTCATGCAAACCCAAATCCTTTCAGTTGTTGCCAAGATTTTAACATGTCAAAGGTCTCCTGGATCCTTGCCAATTTATCTTCAAGGACAAGCTTCAGTGCTAGCAGGGACAATACCACACCATACCAGCGTATCTGCAACACCTCTAGCTTGTACACTGGGCACCATGCTTTAGCTTTAGCCAAACCTCCAGGAACGAGCAGCACTGAGTCAGTTTCTGACACCACAAGTGTTAATAGTAAAATTCCGCCCAAGCACAAACTGAATGTCAACACCTGCCTGGCTAAACAAAGGAGAAGAAATTAAAAGTCCACAGCACGCAGTTGCCTACAGGACCCTGACAACTTGGCAAGCACTCGGGTCAAGGCCCTATTCTCAGTCACCAGTCGCTCATTTATGTGTTTCAAAGATTGAATCTGCTTTATTTGTTGCAGGTTCTGCAGGAATCAAAGAAATAGGAGTGAAAATGAGAAAAAAACCCACATGTATATTAGATGAGTAGAACTGAAAAAAAACTTAGAAGAGACAGTCCTGTTTAAAGTAAATAAGCTGCTGTGAAAGGAAAGTATCAAACAAGTGGCACATTCTTGAAAAGCAATCTAACTACCAGTAGTGATTAGTCACAGCTTTCCAAAACAGTTCAGGATGCATTAACAATGAGAGCTATTCCTGGAATTCTTCGCTTAACATCCTAATTGCACAAACTGAATCTCCTATTCAAAACTCTCTACATAATGACACATTTAACATATACTTTTTAACAACTGTGCAACAAACTATGAGAAGAGTATTTAATCTTTAATTCAAACTTTTCACTTATTGCTTATTGAAAGCCAACTTTTGGAGAAAGCAATATATTTGTATACTCTATTTTTATCAGAAGCCCAGCTTTCCCTAGAAGCTCACATCTTGTCTTCTACTCCTAGGCAGACAATTATTTTCCACTACCATTGTTTGTTTTTTCTGTATTTTACTTCTGGAGACTCCACAAGGAATCACAGACCTTGTGTCCTCCCTTATAGCAAACTATCTTGGTCTGAATCCAAGGGAGCCAGAGGCATCACAGCTGCTCTTCTGCCTGCCAGCTTTAATTACTTCAACAGAACTTGGTGCGTGTATTTTAATGAGAAGTATTTGGAAGTTAATGCCATTTCCAAGCACCAGAGGGAGCTCAAAAATGAGCTTAAAAGGAAACTTCTTATTAATCAGTGACAAATATCAAATGTCAAAATAATGGTGCTTTCACATTCCACTTAAATTCTATGAGTTTGGTTGGCCATGTCCATTGTTTATATAAAAGGACATAATAGAAAATAAGCCCATCCAAATTCTCACCAGTCTTGATCATATCAGAGGGTTTGACATTGATAAGGACTGGTTTAAAAAACCCGAACAAACAGAAATTAAATTTATTTTCAAGAGAATATTGCTTCTGAGATTCACTTTATACATAGTTGAAAAAACCAGAAATCAGTATGGTAAGTGTTACTTATTTGTCAACAGCTCAAACCTACCTACTGCATTTTGTTAACTAAACCCTTATTCACACTATACAAACAGAAGTTTTTCTTTTGATACTGTAACATGCCATCTAATTAATTAAGAACATGAGATAAAGATTGAAACAACATTTAATGCTTAAATATCTAAACAATTATATGCTACCACTATTTAATAATAATGGATTTTACTAATAGTAATTAGTAAATAAAACTTATGAGTATCACATCAGAATTGTAGACCCCAATTCCATCTTGTTTAACTCAAGCCAAGTTTCACTCTAACCACCTGTGAATGTTTCTTGTTAGCCATGTTATAGAGTCCTAGAACTCAGCACCTTCTTTGCAGTCGTACACGTACAGCTGTTTACAGCAGCACCACAGCTTTGCTACAAGCTGTGTGACAGGAGTGACTCTGACATGCAGCTGTAACTGAGTTACTTTCTAGTGAAATTATAGAGACCAGCAATAGTGCCAGACTACATGTCTCTCTGACATAATAATACACTTTGATATTAATAGTGCACTAATTTACTTACTTTCAGTTCCTCTTCCATTTCAGATATCCTTCTTTCTAGTGCTCTTCTTTCCTAAATCAGAAGATGTGTGTTAATGCTGAACAGTACAATGTTTTAAAAATCACAGCTTGTAAATACTGTGGTAACAGTGAAATACTTCAAGTTTCAAAGATCATACAACCAAAAGCACAGTGTGGACAGAAAACTTGTGATGGCAGTGATATATAGAAATTTGGTCAATATGGAATTTTAATATCCAAAGAGGAAGAGATACAGAAATTCATATCCAGTCCTACAAAACATACCCCTTCCTTTTCACTAATTTAGAAAGGTTTTAAGTACAACTGGTTTGGATTTATTTTTCATGAGCTAGGCTTTTGTAAGACCGTAATATCCAAGAAATGCAGAAAATTATTAGAAACAAAGAAGAATATTAAAAGATACAAGCACAAAAGCATAAGCTTTCACAGACAAAGGTAGCTGAAACAGCTGTCTCAGCCCAGTGGGATCTCTCCACACTCTGAACTGCAACCTAGTGTTGCTACAACTGACATAGGACTTAGCGCAGTACCAAAGAAATTTAGTTATGTGACATCAGCTGCTTCATGAGAAAATGTTTCCTGAATATTTTCTGCATTTCTCGTATAGTTTAATTTTCCTTTTATTTCCATTTTTACCTGAGAAGCAGGAGAAATTATCCTTTGTACATGAACCTGATTGCACTGATTATACAGCCAAGCCAGCTGATGGAAAGTTAGCTTAGGGTTTTCTATACTACACTGCAGTCTGCAGTGCAGATACACTTTTATTTTGTTTAAACCTATTTTTCAACACGTCTGACAGATGAGCAGCTAATGCAATAGACTTTGGGGTTTATAACTTGATTGCTTGCTTTCCTGTGTCAGATGATGCAGTGTATCTCATTTAAAAGCAGCTGCAGTTATCAGTACTCTACATTCAGATATTTTCCAGAGGGTGAGAGGCAAAAGCAACAGATTATTGCAAAGTGGACATATGCATCTGCATACAATGGTGTTATGCAAACAGCAAGCAGCATTGACTGAGGTGTGTAAAACTTTGGTTAGATCATACCGCCCAGTAGATACTGACTCTTGCCGGACACCTTTCAGATATAAATCATTTGAATTTAGTTTAATCACAGTGCAGTTACACTCCAACATTTTCCCATCATAGCAAACAACTTTAATTTTTATCAAAGTAATAAATATAATACTGCAGTTGTTTCTACTTAATGTACTTAACGCCTTTGAATTAAGATTTTTTATGATGACAGTAATGAGCATAAGTACCAGCGAGTTAATGGATGAAACTAACAAAAATCCCACACTGTCTTACAATATTTAGAATTTTATGTTACCTACTAGTTTTAGAGAATAACATATGTGTTCTTATATTAAGCAATATTCAACAATTTTTTCAATTACCAAGAGATGACTGATTAAATAAATCTCAAAATTTCAGGTGTCTAGAAATTCTTAATCTTTTTGAAGCATTTGGAAGCTTAACTAGCATGTTGAGCTTGTCTATTAGCAATAAACACCAATTCAGTAAAATCTTTAATTGACTTTTTATACTTTACATTATACAAAAGAAACAAATAGACTGGTCTAGATATAATAGTCTTTGTAAAACTGTTTTGTTCTTCTTAGATGAAGCTATGCTCCCCTTTCTCTTGAACTGCTTAGTCTTTTAGGAACTGGCTCGAGGGATGCCAATGAAATAATGCACTGAAGTTTCACTGAGAAGATTTCCCAGTGTTATTTGATTATTTCCTGGACTCAAAGAAAGTATTTGAAATATATGAGGTCTAAAATGAGGTCCACCCCCACTCTGTAAGGTATGCCAAGGAACAGTTGGAACTCACAAAAAAAGAGAAAAAAATACATGCTAATCTCTCATCTTATAAAATACAACAGCTCATTTGTATTTATCAAAGCAACTAGGAGTCACAGAATTGTGCAACGAGACTGAGGTACACAACTATACACATATGAAAAACTGACCCCCCCCGAGCTATACAATGTTTAAGAATTAAAACCAGATGTATATGCCTACATATATTTGTATATTCAATAATACAAAGAAATATACCTCTCCACAATTCAAATTCCCAGCTGAAGAATTCTCAATTTGCAAAAAAAATTGTTAAAAGGTACCTACAGTCTTCTGAATTCTAATCCAGACTGAAAAGTAATTTTAAGTTTTGGTTTTAAGTTATATTATCATGTCATACAAAATTCTGCAAAGCGCTGTTAGCATATTTGGAAGAGTGTGAGGTTGTTAAAGAAACTCTTATTTTTGCCCATATATTGCTAGGACCTTGCACATGTGCTCTGATTTGTATTCCCATCCCCATGGAAATAGCCCCTTTCTGGTAAACAGTTTTTAAATGAATAATATTCACAATGCATCACCAAGTCACATAATGGAAACCCACTTCTGAAGGGTGAATTTAAATAAAATTCAAAGCCAGTATTTTCTGAATTTTACTACTGTGCAAATCTAGGTTTAATACATATTCCCATTTTCTTCACTGAAAAGGTAGGTTTCAGCTTGAAAATGTCATAGTCTGAAGTTGCCTTCACCTCTTTCTCTGTCAGCCTTTTAAGTCTTAATTTTTCCTCACTACTTGACTTTTACCCTCTTCATTACATAATTTATACAAAAATCTTTAGTTTTATATTTTATTTTAGTGATCATATGCTTGGAGAAGTATACTGAGAAAAGCTCTACATTTTCTTTTACTTTCTGCATTTTTATTGTTACATTACACATTAAAAAGGTGTCTTGAAAATGATTTTGAAATGCTGAATTCGATAAGCTTATTTCTAGAGCTCAGCTATTGATGACTAGCAGCTGAGAATCCTGCTTCAGTCACAAAGTGAAACTTCACATTTAAACAGCACAGAAAATGCAACCATAAATATATTCCTCATTTAAATTCCTGTCTGAAATGTGTAATTATAAACAAGATTCAGATGTAAACCGTTTCAGCCATAGAGCACCTAAGTTACATATCTACATCACTAAGTTATTTTATCCACTAGCTTTAATATTAATACATTTAGAGGAAAGAACATTTCTGAAAGACATTTTGCTGTTGGATTGAATGTCTTAAAAAAAAGAAAGTGCAAGAATTTCTAAAAAAGCCGGTTGTTTTAATGCAATGGCCTGTTTTGGGAGAAATCCAAGCTGTAATTTAAAACTGAAATGTCTCTCTACGCAGTACTCTGTCATTACCTATGAACCCACACAGTAATGGATGCAGCTACATCTATTAAATAATTAAATGGCCACTCTTGTGGCCATGCTAGCAAGCAAGAGACCAGTTATCTGCTGCTGAAACCTTTCTATTGATATCACTGCCTATAGTAGGATGCCAAAAAATTAAAGAGAGAAATAGGTGCTAAACTGCAGCAAATAACTTTAACTGCAAAGACTATTAAGATAAAGATAATGAAACTTCAGGAAGTGCCTGAGAGTACTTCTATATCTCCATGTGCTCCTGTAAAATCTGCTTGTTTATATACTGGACAATTTTGTATAACTAAAACTTGTTTTTGAAACCTAAAATACTGGAAAATCAATACAAAAGGCTAATGAATATGAAATTTACCGGGGATAAATAAATGTTTACCACATTGCTTCTTACTGTTGAAGTCTAATTTTTTTCCAGTTTGTCTCTAATGTATCACTCCAGTATCAAGGGAGAAGAAAAGAACACGTGGTGTTTAGAGTCACAAAGGAAGCCAAAACCACCACAAAATCAATGTATTTTGCTTTACGCTGCTGTGAAAATAAACTTTTACAAGGTTGGATTTTAAATTAGAATGAAACTACAGCCTAAAATTATCATGTGTCCAACTTCTGAAATAATTCTGGTAGTCTGTCTCACATATGAATTTACTGCATGACTTCTTTCCCATTCAATTTAGGGTTGTCTCTGACTCCAATGCCCCTCTTCCTGCACTGCTTACTCATTCTTCCACTTTCTCCTACTCTACCCTATTATCATATTCCTCTGGAAAAAGTTACACTGCAAGGATTGAGGTAGATAAAGATAATTTTATATCATTAGCAGGTTGAAGGTTTCATGTCTATGAGGCAGAAACAGCTATCTCATTACCAACAATAATCGGTGCTTCTGGAAAGCTCTGAGGAAATTAACTTCTCTCAATCTTGGAAATGTGTTAAAAGATGAGACACAATGAATCTGCTTAACCCTCTGGAATGCCAACATTGTTTTGGATGAGATGGAAGAAGTGGCAGACCCCTGGAGGGCAGCAGAGTTTCAAAACTGGTTATCACAAACTAACAGGCAAAATAAAGGCAATTCTTAAGAGTATTCCCATCTCACTTTGAAACCTAATATCCCCAAATCCTCTAAAAAATGCAAGTTATAAGAACAGCTTCTGTTCCTACTAAAATATATCCAAACCAAGGGTTGCAAAACAAACTAAAAGCTTGAATTGGAGTATTTAAAAATTCTTTGGCAAAAACTCACCCTTTTCTCCATTTCCAAGAGTGATCTGTCAGCAAATCTTTCTTGTCTCTGAAACACAGAATTGATGAAGACATTGACATGTGATTTGAAACAACACAGAACTGAGGAAAAAACAATTAGACATTTTAGTATTCTGTCTGAAGTATGTAATAAAAAAAAAATTTAAAGTGTGTTCAGGGAAATAACACTGAAATAAAGAATAAGCTGGATTTATCATACACTTCTGTCACCATCCATTATTTAATCACTACAGCCTTTGGCTAACAGCAGAAACAGTATTTCTATCTAAAAGCATTACAAAAAAGGCATCTTTTAAATGATCTCCACTAACATTTGCAGGGTACACATAAAAGACTGTTAAGTACAAATAAAGTGTGATAAATATGATCCAACAATACAAAACATTCTACAGCAAGAGCAGACAAATTTAGACAAATCTAACTCCAGTGTATGTGTCTTGTAGAACTGTATGCAGCACTGTTACCTGACAGCAGTTATTGGTAACAGGAATACATATTTGCTCTTCATTTCAAGATAAAGCTATCTAACCAGCCAAGAAGAACTGGCAGGTTATGCCAATCTGCCAACAGGTTTATGAATTTATTAATCAATCAATCCTGATTGTCAGTTTGAATATAAGCTTAACAGTGTGGAAAGTGTTTACTCCTACCCTGCAAGAAAGGTGCATGCAGATACATGCTGGCCAAGAACCATTACTACTTATGTAGGCAGGAAGCATCTCATACATTTTGTTCACAACTGAAGACCAGAATCCTGCACTCTTTTCTCTTTAGAAAGATAGAAATACACTCTTCTCCATTCCCATCTATAGATAAAAAACAAAGCTGATGCCTAGTAAAAAGCAGCTTGTAACCTGGGGTGATTCTGGTTTACTATCTGTGTTGGTTATGTACATGCCTTTTTGTTTTATACAAACCTGAGTGGTCTTCTCCAACTGTAGCTTAAGATCTGTAAGTTCCATATTGGTGTCATGTAACTGGGCTTTCAGTTTTTCATTTTCAGCTAGAATCTGTTCATAAAGCTAAGAGAAAATATTTGTTAAAAAGAATCAGATAATAGTGAAATTAGCCAAAAAACTTCAAAAGTATGACTGAACCACATGTAAAGTTAACAAATACATTAACAGTCCAAGAAGTAAAATAAAGATATTTAAATTAGCAAGCACGGTAAGGAACTGTTACTAAATATTTCTAGAAACAAACACACAACTTACCTTACATAATTAAGCCACCTTTTTTCCTTTAGACTTCACAGATTACCCCACCACAGTAAACTTTTCAACAAACTCCTCCTCTACTTTAAAACAAGATCTAAACATACTTTTACCTTTTACGTATGTCAGCTGGCAAACATATAATGAAAGGCTTCACATACGCGTACATCAGTTTTAATGATACTTCTCTTATGATAAATACTGTAATTTTTTTTATTTGACTGTATCTTGGCTCCTCTGAATTTCTCCCTTGCCTTGAAAAGCACAAAAGCCAGAAGCTGTTTCATAATATGTATTGTTCCCCACTGTAGTGGTTGCTGTGCTTCACCATCCAGCTAAGTTACTTTAAGCAGCATTTCTGATGCAATGTGAGACAACTTTCACACAATTTAAGAAAAGCAGTAATGAAGTTCTATTTTTGCACCAAACTTATTGGATCAGATACCTTCTTAAAATCAGGGCTATCATCTTTTTCTAGTCTACTGCAGTATGGTTTTCGATCTTCAAGATAACTCTGTGACCCCGATCGCCCCTGTGCTGAATCATAACGATCACCTGCAGATGTGCTGAGCGATCCCGAGTCATACCTGTAAAAGAAAAGTTCTGACTTTTCTTTGCCTTTGCAGCCAAACTGAGACCCCCTGACTGTATCAAACATTTTGAGTTTGCTGCTACCCAGCTGAAAACAACCAAATGCAATTACGTATTTTAGTTAGACTAAATTTTGATTTTAGTCCTCTAATTTGATGCAAATTTCATTTTTACATCCTCCAGTACTTCATGATTCTGGGTGAGAAATGTTTTCAAATTGCTCAGTCTGCAGAGTAATGCATGCAGAGAAATATTTTAAATGTAATTAAATTACTTAATGCAACCAAATATTTACACATCTTAAAATACTTTAAAACTAGCTTAGATGGCTTAATTCTTCTTTACGTATAAAGAAAATATATTTTTTAAAAAGTGTATTAGTTTAACTGAAGTTTTAGAAAGCACTAGATGAATGGCCCAGATGAATTTTAAGTTTTAATACAGAAACCAGGATTTCAAAACTATTTGCTGTGAATCCTAGTATTTCAACAGAAGCAGCTGATGAAACAAATCTTTAGCAGTCTTTATCCTAATAACTCAATAACAACCAGTATTAATAAAGTTAAGAATAATTTCACACTGTTCACTCTTCACTAATCATGTGTTAGAGCAGTTTTATTTAACAGATTTTCACCAGTCAGAACATAGTAAAATTTGAGAATTAAAGCTAATGGTCAAAAAAGAAATTAAACCTTTTTCTTTTTTTTAAAATTATCAATATTTCAGCATTTATGTTTTAACATAACCTAATAAAATATGTTTTTCAGAGGCTGTATTTTTCTTGAGGTTACATAGAAAATTTTCAGTAGGATATTCTAAAAGAAAGCCTATAAGAACTTCATCTTCTTTGTAAAAGCTGGGTCCATGCTGAAAAATCTGTAGGGCATAGTACTGTGTCCACTATGTTCTATGAAACGCCCAGCCTGCCTTCAGTGCACTACAAATACAGAGTTGAACATACTCCCCAGCATGGAGTATTCCACCCACACACATGGCAGGACTGTAGCTTTACAATCATACTTCATGCAAAATGTAAGTATCATCACAGCCTTTTAAAGCTCAATCCAACTACTGGACTTAAGATGAAGTTGTACATAAAGAACTTAAAATGACAACATGTAGACAGAAAGCATAACAATTCTAATTAATTTGTTTAAATTGCACATACCTTGAAAGGCTCTCACTCTGAGGTGGGGAGAGGTAAAAAGAGAGAAAAAGAATGGATTGGTCAATACTTTAATTAAAATATATGACAATCTGTGAACAAATAAAACTAAAGTTACGTCAAGTGCACATGCTAGCCACCAGTATGTATTATCTGAACTGTGTCAAACTTCAATTTTGTTATGTCCAGAAAAGAAATACATGCTAGAATGCACTTGAAAAAATATGATTTACAAGGACATTACCATAATACTCTAAAAGTCTAGTGCGCCCTAAACAGTGGAGTTATTTCAGCAGTTGGTGCATTCTGGGTTTGCTTCCCTGTTCTCAAAGGCATCAGAGTATTGTTCCTCAAATTCAGTGTTCCTTCTTTCTCTTCTTTAACATTAGCTGTGATGTTTTGAACATAATGACTTCAGCTCAAAACAATAAATTCAGAGACAGGATCACTGTTTCAACATAGTGCGACTGGAAAAAAGCTTTTACACCAACAACATCAGGAAGTACTTATTAGACTTAATTTAAGTGACAGTAAATTTTTTCCCTGTGGATTCGCCTGGAATGAATGAATGAAAGTAATATAAAAAACTAAACTCTTTAGTTTAGTGACAAGCAAAACATAATTAAAAGTGATGCCTTAAGGGTGAGGGAGGGTCCTTTAAGCATTACATCAGGCATACAAAACTTCTTCCCCTCTGGGTGGTCAATACAGATTCACAACTTCTTCCAATTATTATTCCAATCTTGAGTGAAGACATTTCAGTCAAGAAACTCTACTGATGTATCATCACCTGGACATCCTCCAATGTTACTCACCTAGCAGTGGCTGAAGCCTTCCCCACAGGTGGTTTTCTGGGGGCTGGGCTAAGGTGGCTTGCTTGGTTTCCTTTTATAGAAGGAAACAATTTTTACAACGTACAAAAACAGCCACATTCTCCACAATACACTCAATTTCCCATCTGACACCTTGAAGTGCACTTACTGCACAAATATCAAAGGTACATGCTACAGCCTAACCACTCCTAATAAGACATCACTATTTTCTGTCAAGAGCATGAATAATGCTGCAAATTAAGAGATTCTGTGGAATATGCCACAGTCCATAAATTATAAGCTAACCACAGTTGTAGTATCTATTAAAATTACTAGGGTTTTTTTGCAATGCATCATACTTAAAAATTGGCTTCACAGAAACACTACCAAAAAAATCATCCAATTTCCTTATTTTAAGTGTTTATCCTACAGCTTAGTTCTAAGATTATTCTTCTAGCAGGAACAGCAATTTCCTTTAAGTAACAAGAGGGCATTTTTTGTGCCAATTCAAGAAATTTTCTGCTCTTAATATTTGAAAGCCTGAACAAAATTAGAGAACAACCTCAAACTTCCAAAAGTACTTTAATAGCTTTCCTTTAAGGATGAATGATCACCTAAGAAGTCAAGAGTTCTTCAGAACAAGAAAGTACAAACTGAAATCTTACAAGACAATTCTTTCAAAAACCTCTGACATGAGTAAGATAATGATTTTTCTGATTCCTTAAGATTTTCAGGCTAGAAATCGTTCTTGTCATTCTCCTGTAATTTTCTCTGTAGCATGCACATCCATAACTTCTCTGGGCAACCTGTTGTGATGTTTCACCATAAAATCATTTGCATTGGAAAACACTTCCATGATCATGGAGTCCAACCTTTGACTGAACACCACCATAACAACTAAACCATAGCACTGCCATGTCCAGTTGTTTCTTGAATGCTTCCGGTGACCGTGACTCCACAGCCTCTCTGGGCAGCTCGTTCCAATGCTTAACTACCCTACTCAGTGAGAAAATTCTTCCTGATGTCCAACCTGAACCTCCCTGGCTCAGCTTGAGGCCATTTCCTTTTGTCCTGTCACTGGTTGCCTGGGAAAAGAGACCAGACCTCACCTGGCTACAGCCTCCTTTCACGGAGTTGGGGAGAAGTTTCTCCTGAGCCTCCTTTTCTCCAGGCTAAACAACCCCAGCTCCCTCACCCACTCCTCGTAGGACTTGTGCTCCAGGCCCTTCCCCAGCCTTGTTCCCCTTCTCTGGGCATTCTCCAGCACCTCAATGTCCTTCTTGCAGTCATGGGCCCAGAACCAGACACAGGACTCAAGGTGTGGCCTCACCAGTGCCAAGTACAAGGGGACAATCCCTGCCCTGGTCCTGCTGGCCACACTATTGCTGATCCAGGCCAGGATGCCATCGGCCTTCTTGGCCACCTGGGCATGCACTGGCTCATGTTCAGCCACTGCCACCAGCATCCCCAGCTACTTCATCCCTTTCCTGCCATTTTCCAGCCACTCTGTCCCCAGTCTGTAGCACTGTATGGGGTTGTTGTGACCCAAGTGTAGACCCAGCACTTGGCCTTGCTGAACCTCATCCAGCTTGCCCAGATCCCTCTGCAGAGCCTTCATGGCCTCCAGCAGATCAACAGTCCTGCCAAACATGGTGCTGTCTGCAAAGTGACTGAGGGTGCCCTAGATCCTCTCAGCCAGGTCATGGATGAAAGTATTAAACAGGACTGGCCTCGACACTGAACCCCGGAGAATTCCACTCCATAAGCAGGCGCCAGCTGGATACAACTTCATTCACCTCCAGTCTCTGGGCCTGGGCACATAGCAAAAAGTGCACCTGTCCAAGAACTCTTGGCCAGTCAATTCTACATTTCTCTACCATTCCAGCCCAACACAACTCCCTTTTAATAGTAGTCATAATTTTGGGACTGATTTAGCACTATTTCACTGTAATGTTATTAATTCTATCAGAAGCACCACACAGTATGTTCTACCAAAATTAATCTCTACAGAACAGAATATGAAGTAATTACAGATCTAAAGATAATGACATGTACTACTGGGAGGAAAGGAAATAGGACTATGCAGTTATCTTAATGTTGCACAGAAATAAAAATACAGCAAATTGAAATTACACAGAACAAGTCTCTTAACTAAAATATTTAACAGATGTGTAATGGAAGCTTTTACAAAAAAGAAAGAAATGTCACTTGAGTTTTATTACTAAGTAATGAACCTGATTCTGTAGTGTGTTACTCCAGGGTTTAGGTCAAAAGAAATACATTCTTATAGCCCAGCTTACCTAACTAATTCCCTTTTAACGCTCTTCATCCCAGTGTCAAACACTGTTCTGTTTTTAAGGACTTTTCCCATCAAATCAAGCCTATTATACTGCTTTCCACTGACTTTTTATCAAGAACAATAATACTCATTTAGGATACTCAGAGCACCATTTTGTTCACTGAAGAAATTACATACACGGCGCTCTTCAACTTCTCATATTATTTTAAATTAACTCCTCATATTATTTTTTTAATTATAATAGTGACAGCACTGGGTTTAATTTTCAAAGGTTTTAATTAATGTGTTTAAGTAATTGAATATAATATATCTGAAAATAACAATGTAGGTGAAATAAAGATTTTGCTGGGTAGAAACTGAAGGATTGCTCCAGTAACCTGCTGCATCATGTCCCTGACCTCTGTGTCAAAAATCTAATCTACATTTTCAGGATGCTAATTCTACATAACCAGAATGGAAGACAAAATGGTCAGTTATGGCCACAGTTATGTAAATCCAACTGTAACAAAAATTTTGCAACCAAAATGTATTTCTTAAAAATTATTGAACAAATTATTTTTCTTAAATTACCTGAGTTTCTTTCTTATTTGTTCCTTCTTCTGAATCAGACTGGTGATCCTGTTCATTTTCATCACTCTGGTGAAAGACGTAGGAGAGAAAAATAATTAAACTGTTGAAAGCTTCGCAAGATTTTAATGCATTCTACATTTTGAATATGAAAATGTGAGAGCAGCAGAATACTCCACAGAGAACACACAGGATACATGAAGAAAATTCTCAAACAGATACACATTGTCAGTACCAGAAGGAGATGAAACAATTATGCATTTGACACATGAAAATCTGGCTTTTACATTACATATGGATCCCACGACAAAGGGAAAAGCAATAGTCTGAAATATCAACTATAACCTTTCTAATCTGACAGCAGTTCTTTAAGTTGCTAAGTACATAGCTACCTGCAATGTACCAAATAAAGAGTCTCATTTTTACACCTTTGGTATGCATGCAATAGAAAACACTTGTTCAGTAATTTATTTCTTTTCCTTAGATTATGATTAATTCCTATTAAGTTATGATTACTACAGTGTTCTTGAATACTTGTTAGCAGTATCGATGGAAAAAACTGAATTTTGATTCTGGTCCTGAAAGCATCAAAACAAAAACAAAGAATATTTAAATTGAAAAGCGTGATTTGTTCTAGAACAATTAGTTACATATTGTACTACTCCAAATAATTCTTCATTTTAAGAGTACACTGTATACATTTTATTTTGCTCAAGTGAAGTTTACTTACATCCTGAGTCCAAAATGAAACTCCTGTAGATCGCCGTTTTTCTCTTGGTCTCCGTCTTTCCCTTATAGACTTGGGCTGTGACTTATCTTCTTCCTTTTCTTCTTCTTTTTTGCCCGCTTCTGTTAATAACAACTTTCTCATTCACTGAATTATGACACAATTTAATTTTCTGAAATACTTCTTTTCAGTCTTTAAAATGCTCACAATAAATTCTTTTTACCTGCAATAAATTTGCTGAAGAGCTTACCACATACAGGGTTTGATGTAATATACACTCCCCCAAACACAGCTCTAAAATACTGTAAATACTGATTTCACCTAAATAAAATGTCTTGATATAATACTAAAACAATACAACTTGGACTTATAATTCAGTTTTCAAAACTGTCATGTAATAATTGAAACATCTGTATCAGCAGATGTATAGAAGTAAAAAAAAAAAGAGAAGATAATTCTTTACCATTCTTCATCAAACAAGTTTTTTTTTGCATACATCAAGGATGCAGTATTAAAAAAACCCCAACTTTTAAAAGTCCTCCTTAGAGTCTTCCTTTTTCATAGTCCTCTCCATTTTTGCTCTAAGGAAGAATAAATTGGGACCTCCTCGATTAGATTATTACTGTATTACAGACGTCCTTTTGCTTTAAAACAAATGCAATTGCAATTCAAAATAGACGTAACAACTCAGGATTGTGCTTGCTCTCCTATTTGTTTACAAGTAATTTGTGCAAAAAAAATTTAAACAAATCTGCCCAGATCAAAGTTCTTTACTTATTATCATGCAGTCTGTTCAGCCTGATGTTCTTTTACTAAATAAAGAAACCACAGAATTGACTTCAGATAGAAGAATCACTAATCGTTAATAACTATCATCACGAGTCTTCAGAGGTAAATAAACACTTTAGAGTGAAGCAAGAATAGGAAAAGACGGGAAATATATTTGTGGTGAACATACACCTTTCCTAATTTAATAAACTAGGCTTTTACCTCAGGGATTTCAGATGGTAGTGTATTTTTCCTCCAAAAGTCATAACTTGAAAAAAAATAGAATCTGTGGTAGCTACTATTTACCAATGAAAATCTTTTCCACAGAACAATCTAGAGTGAGTTTCCTAAAGTAAGCATGTATTATAAAATCGTAATCCAAATTTCAATTCATTTTAGGAGACAAAGGGAAAAAAAATCAGAAAGCATATCCATGAAGCCTAGCCCCAGTAACTTCCTCAGAAAACACCATTCTAGGGAACATGGCAATACTGCTATATATAGTTCATGGATATTTCATCAGTGGATCATTTTATCTGACCCTCTGTAGAACAAAGTTATCAATTTCAATCAATAACCCTACTAAAGTTATTGATCAATAACTTGAATGAAAATATTTCTCTCAAGTCAACTGTGGCAAGTCCAAGAAGAGGAGATCACACTGTATGTTAACAGGCTCCTCCTTTGACAGGCAAAGAATCAGGCACATCTCTCGGAATTATAGCAGGTGACTCACATTTGAAATGAGGGCAAAATCTCTGCAATCAGAGAACTTCTTTGTGATCTCTGAGTCCTGCATCTCATCCTCAGTTTAAGACTACACAGACCAGTTAAAAGTATGCAGAAGTATGGTTACATCTGAACTACAATGGGAAACATCCCCTTTCCTTTTCCATACAACCTTGAGAGGTCCTGAACAAAAAAAAAAAGCATAATTCCAGTCCTTCAGTGTGGAAGGACTGAAACAAATCCCTAGTTATTTAGCAAGTATTTAATCGAGTAAATTCCTTCTTAATACCTGCAAGTATTTAGACCCTGCAATATGGTATTTTATTATAGTTACTGTGTTAAAGCAGAAATTAAAGCATTCTGTGGATATTTATGGGAGTATATTTTAAATTTCTGTAACCCAACAATGGAAAAAACCCAAATGGCTGCAAAACACCACCAAATATAGAAAATCTTTTTTCTTCTCTATATGGAAATTTTGGAATTTCTTACAGAAGATTTGAGCAAAGTACATCCCCAGTAGTCTTATATATCTCACCCCATTTTTAAATACCTCTAGAAATGTAAGCCGCCCTTTGACAACTACAACAACAACAAACCCCTTCATAAACAGTATTCCTACCTCTCTCACTTTCCTTTGTTCCACTCCGAGAATAGGCAGAAGTTATACCTATAAGGCTGTTTGGTCTGTTTAGCTGACTTGAACTTGATAAAGAGCTAGTGGAGGTGGACAGTGAAGAGGTGGATGATGAAGAAGTTGAAGTTGAAGTTGGTCTATAGCGATGATACGGCTATTCAACGGAAAAATGTCAGAATTAATTCACCAAGATTAATAAATACAAATCACAGGATATGAAAACACTTAACTATATAAATTATTCTTACAGTAGAGCCAAAATTAAAATAGTATTGTTGGAGTAAAGATTCATATAATTTCTCTACCTAAAGAGACTCATCATGAAAATACCTCTTCAACAGTTCGGGAATATTTTTGTCTATAATCATCATCTTTAGTTTCAGATTCTTTCTTTTCTTCTTGCTTTTCTTTGTCTTGCTTTTCTTTCTCCTCCTTTTCTTTTTCTTCATTTTCTTGTTCTCTGGTTCGTGTGGGACGACTTCTTCCTATAGTTTTTTCAGCTTCTTGAAGATCTGTCAGTGTTACTCCCTGTGAAAACAGCAATCGGCAAACACCACTGAAATATAACATTAACATTAATGTAGATGAACAGATTACATAAATATTTTAAAGAAAACATTCAACTTAAGAAAATTAAATCTGTCTATTAAGAAATAAATTTTACGTATATATTCTACCTATAAGGCTTTTCTCTTGAATCTTGGAACCAAACATCTCTCTGATGTGTGGCAAGTATTTGTTGTAATGTGATCTATCACACAATCCAGCAAGCCACTTTTCTAGCTGAACTAGTAAATACAGATTGCATAGAAGATCCTATAGAAATAATTTAAGATTCCAATAAGTGCTTTTAATATGATCGTAAGCATACTAAACATTTCTGAAAGAACCCTAAAACTGTAACACTCCTATTTTCAGAAATGTTGATACTTTACAAATTAATTCCTCGCAACTGGATTTTTAGATCAGCAACATTAAAAAGCCTCTTGTTATTTTTAGGATAAAAACTAGTTTCGAAATAAGTTCAGAAAGCACATAGTTTTATGAAGACAGCTTTTCTCTACTATGCTTTTCAACTGATGCATCTTAGTGAGACATTGCTCAAAACACCTTGTAATCTACTCTTCAAAGCCAACTTTGCATCTTATCAGTCATTTAATTGCTTTTAGTGTTGATAAAGTTTAATCCAGTAATTCCTGGTAGCTTCTTCAGTGTAAAGATTCAGCAATAGTTCGCCGTAGTCTGACCATCATTCAGGGCTCTGAGTTAGTACTATGAAGTAAAAGTAACTCCCGTATGATGAAGTTGTATCAAGCAGCACAGATCTCTCATTAGGAAAGCTAACCAGAAGTATTTAAAGGGGTTTAAAACTGCAAAGATTGGAAAGCATCATGAGTAAGCAACGTAGCTATGGACTTACCTAAAAACAGGTAAGGACAATGGCTAGAGTATTTCTTTGTGCTGTTTTATTCAGGGACTATTTGCTGATTATTCTCAGTTTCTGCAGACAGTGGTTAGCAGTTGCTCCACTGCTGAAAGAGTGTTCAAGTACCATCAGAAATACTCCATTTTGCTACTGTCACATTGGTCCCTGTGATAGGATTGTGCTAGTTGCTGATAGATATGGATAAAAACTGGGAAGACTTTCCAAATATATCAGTATGTTAACTAAGAGAGATAAATGCTGCAAGGAGACACGCAGTTAGATAGCACATCATTAGCATGTAATAAATAACTCTTTCAGTATTTTTCCTTTTCCAGAGAAACTAGATTAAAATTATTTTTTTCTATGTAATGAATCTTATTAGCTATCCATATGCTGATCAGCTCAATCATATTACCTACAATAGTTCATGCACAGAAAAAAATAATTAGAAATGGATGCAAATGCAGTATGCTATGCCTGTTTCTCACGAATGATGTTATGGGTATGTTTTCAAAAATGTAGAAGCTTTGGTAATACAATACCTGTGTAGATCTTCTAGACTGCCTTGCTTGCCTGGATCTAGCTTTTCTTTGGGACTCGGATTCTTCATCCCGTACTGGAGTGAGGTATGATCTACAGAGTTAATTACAAACAGAATTGGCACATGATAATTTTTGCACAAATTTATCAAATGGTCAACTTCCTCCCCCCGCCCCAACATGACAGACTGAAAACCAAGGCAGTCAGAAGAAAATATTTAACTATATAAGACAGATTACATTTTAGACATTTCAACTGTATCATATGGATCTACTTATTCATCAAGACAGCAGCCTTAGAACTCAAATAAAATACACAGAGTTTTCTTACTTAATTTAGATTTCTTTCTACCATTTTCTGTAAATATAATTTCAGCTCTTTTGTTATTTCATTGGTCTACTAACACAGGGGTAAAAGACCTCAGAGATTCAGCCAGTTAGACATTTATACATCAAATATGTGTGTGTATTAACTTTTAACATAACTTGTAAGCTTTTAGAAAAAGCCAAATGCACTGCTAATGCAGAAAACCTAATTATATCATCCACTTCACCAGAAATTAAGACTCCCTGAGGAGGTGGTTACCATATTTTCACATGAATCATCCACGCTTTGAGTAATCCAAGTCCCTTTGAAAAAAATGAGCTTAAAAATAAATCTTCATGAAACCCACAGAAGTCCTGCAGAATAAGCAGGTAATCGTAATCAAAGACAAAAGACTATCAGAGTACACGTACAAGGTCTGGACTCTTTTTAAGAAATTCTCTAATCCAGATAACAGGTAAAAAAACCAATAGGAGCTACATACATGCACAAATGTATATATTTGTATGCACGGAAACCCAAAATTAAAGAACTTAAAAGTTTTTAATACATTTGTTGATTTTCTGTGGCAGAATATTCTGGAAAGCTGCTATAATTTCGGTTTTTAATTCCTTAGATTGGCTAAAAATTAGAAAAAAGTGAAAAAAAAAAGATTTGAAAAAAGTGTTACCAAAGGGTTGCTAAAAGGCTACTTAAAACCTCTCTGAGCTTCTTTAGATCAGATTCTCTAATATTTTCTGATTGTCTCTTTTTATATATCATTACTTAAGAATAGTTAAGGATCACTGGCTAAGGATTCAATAATTAGCTATGATTATAAATGTGATTATGCCATCTGCTACTAACACCTATAATTTACATATGGAAAGAGCAGTTTGCTCACCTAATAATATATTTGGTAGCCTTAGCACATACTAAAAAGAGTTCTGAAACAATCATAAGAGTTAAACTACTTCATTTACACAGACCTATGGATTACCACCTGTGCTCTACCCCATTAAAATACTTAACAACTAACTGCTGTATTTAAAAATGTTGAAACAACTCCCATCTTATGGTGTATCTTAAAAAACCCACACTATGTAAATTTGATTTCCTTATCCGGGTCTCTTGCAAACAGTATTTTTGATTGCCTTTCCATTTCCCAAGAGCTCTAGGCTGTATCCACATAAATAAAAGGGTGCCCATTAGGCTGCTTAAGTTAACTTGCCCTGAACCATATCACCTACCTAGGAGGGCTTGACTGCAGAGCAGGTGTCATCTTTAAGGTTTAAAATTGCTACAAACTGTTTCTTATAACTTGTTTTTTAGTAACTGCTGTAGCTACAACTACCTTCGAATAAATCTGAAATACTTTAAATTGCATTGAGAGAAAATGACATCACAACTTTTCAGGTGCACTTTGCAGTGGCAGTCAAGAGCAGAAAGTGCTCTTCCCTAGCATCCCTTGTATGCACCACACACAGCTGTACCATTCATGATACAAGGACTCAGAGACTCAAATTTGTAATTTCCTTCCCTGTTTCTCCAAACCAATCCTAAAAATCAAATAAAGAATATAGCTTCTTCAGCTACTCGAAAAGAATGCACCATTACATGCTTCATCAATAAAGTACTTTTATAATATCTTTACTTTTCAGCTATCTTTGAAATACTCTTCCAAACATACTTTCAAAATATACAATTTCAGTCTATAAACACAGATTAACCAACTTCATTACTTAAGAAAATATATAGCATATTTCATATACATTTAGTTCTTCATGTACATAGAAACATAGGTAGATACACACACATATCTATCTATCTATAGATATACAGATAGATATGCTTGTGCTCATATTTAGAGCACTACATTCTCAAACACATGCAGCAGTTATTCAAATGTTGATTCCTAAGATTCATGGATATACTAATATGCTATCAAGAATGCATCTGCAACAGTATATTACACAATCAGCCCAGTCAGAGAAAACCACAGAATTTCAGGCCAACTGCAGGTATCTAAAACATATGTAGTATATGCACATTAGTATACACACACTAGTGAGAGCAAACGAGACAGCAAAAGCCTAATTCTAATTTTCTTTGCCTTTCTAACTGATATAAGACTGAAATAACATTTGAATTTTAGAATTTGAACTACTTTGAATTATTTTCGAAAAAACGTGCATTTTGTTGGTTATGCTTTTAAGTTGTTGGGTTTGTTTCAAATTT
The DNA here is from genome assembly GCA_013397195.1 of Hylia prasina. NCBI lineage: Eukaryota > Metazoa > Chordata > Aves > Passeriformes > Sylviidae > Hylia > Hylia prasina. The sequence goes on along the minus strand of VYXD01010577.1, from coordinate 613,297 downwards.
CATTATGGAAAATGCAGGTTCTGACTACAGTAATTATTGAAATGGATTGTTAGCACGTGTGGACCCTTCCTGAATCATGGTGGGGAATAATAAAAACATAATCCACATATCACAGAAGTTTTTTCATCTCATTTTTGGGTAGAAAGGAAGACTACAGAAAACAGACTAAGCTAATTAGGCCTCTATAAGGAATCTTTAAATGCTGCTGCCTTAAGTGAACCAAAAGAATGCAATTTTCTTCTCTAATAAGGAACAGCTTCATTACCTCTGTGAAGATACACAGATACACATAACTGGCACTGATACAGAAAGTACATTTTGAAACTACTACAGGAGCAACACCAAAATCTGAACTTGCATTTCAGCAGGAGAGTTAAAGGATAAACATTTATAAATATCCAGAAAAAGAAGAACGAGGGAAAGATAACAGGAATTAACAATCTTTTGAGATCTTATTTTTGCTTCCATAAATAGAATGAAACAACCCTTTATGGAAACAAATATGCACCAATCTTAACTCATCTTTCATATAACTGTAAACAGAAAAAACCACTATATTCTTAAAATAAGGTTGACATCAGCTTCTTACTCATTCTTCATACTGAGCATCTCTTAAAGCATTGTATTTAAAATTGTAGGACTGTGCTTCAAGTAGAAGAGATCCTAAATCATGCAATGAAATAAAGAGAATGTGTTGGGTTCAGTATCTCTTCTCAGTAATGTCAGGCATTCAAAATTATAGAAAAAATGCTATGCTGTGACTTATTAGCATACTGCCAATGGCTCACTACCTCAATCAGCAGCAATGTAGTTGTAGTAATTAATTAATTAATGACTTGCTTTATTATTTTTAATTCAGTGTTTTTATAGAGTTCCACTACTGGTATTTTTAAGAGGACTCATATAAACTGTTAAAAGAAATATAAATCCGAAAATACCATATACCATATGAGAACCCAAGGCCAGTCAAAAACATACAATATCGAAGTTTAAATTTCATGAATGGTGTCTACTAGCACTAACCTCTTAGATAAACTGAGGTACAAGTTGTTTCAATACAAAGCAAGAAAACAACACTGCTTTACACACTTATTGTTCAAATCTGTGCCAACCAACACATTCCTTTAAACAATAAAAAAAAAGGTATAACTTTTGTTTAAGAGCAACATTACTCTTAGGACCTTTACACACCTCCGTCTCTCCCTGACCTCTGATGTTGAGGACACAGTGCCAGAAGTAGCTGTAGTCATGGCTGTGGTAGTGGCCGCAGCATTTACAACAGATGGTGCAACAGGAACGGTCACTGCTGTAGGAACACTGTCCTTTTCTTTCTCAGTACTATCCTCAGCCCACAAACGATTTGAGGTACTACAGCATAACAAGCAGCAACACAAAAAAAGAGAAAAGGAAACAGCTAAACAATGAAAGCACTTTACTAAACGACTAATAACATGTAAATTGAGGGATGGATTTTTTTTTTTAAGAAGCAAACTGAGAAATGTCTCTACTATGAAAGCTCAGCTTGAGCTATTAAATTGAATAAATTAAGAATTAGTAGTTCACAATAATTGAACTTTTATTGTTCACACCCTTCTAACATTTGATTTATTCTTTTATACCAACATGGCTTTCATGTTACAGCAGAAAGCCATTCACAATTTTTGAGCCGAATTGTATAAAATCCAAACAAATTTAACAGGAAAGTGAAAAAATCCAGAGCCCCAGGATCTACTAAACAAGAACGCATGCACATACATAAGCACACAGTAGACCTGACAAAAAAAAAAGAAAAAAAAGGAAGAAAATGTCCTGGTGCCATTACCTGCTTTGTACACCTGCTGAAGTAGAACCTGCTGTACTCTTCGTAGTAGTGTTTGTGCTGGCAGGCAGCGTTTTCTGAAGACCAGCAGAAGAGGTAACTGTTGATGCAGTACTTGGAACATTAGAACTTATCAAATCATCTTGTCTTCTACCAAAGGAGCCACTGAAGGAGAGACATGTACAATGGCTGCATTTATTACTTGTATTTACTCATTAAAATATCACCAAGCTGTGAATCATCTGTTAAAGTTCTGTCCATGTATTCTGTGCTTCAGTTAAGTCTTGGAAACTTCTGGTGCAAAAAAAGCATTTTTTTCATTGTTTCCTTGGCTGGGACTTTTATGACTTCGGAAGGCAGCAGAAGTGTCCCTTAGTCCTGACCATTTCTTCACCAAAGAGGAAAAAGAATGGAATCTCACTCGTTTATGTAAGAATGTCTTGATCACATCTACTAACGCATTCATATAGGGCCCCCAATGTCCCATTTTTAAACTGTTGTTTCACCCACACTGAATACCTCAGAAAATGCAGAACCTTACTGCACAGCTTGTCAGTAAAGAAAATGTCATCAATATCACTCCTCTTATAATTTGAAAGCAATTAAATATACTGCCCCATTTAAAAAAAATCTTTAATCATTCCAAGGAAGAATAACCTCCCACTAAGGTTTTTCCCTTGCTCTTCAAGCTATAAAGCAGACCCAGTGGTTTACAAGAAATAAATATGCATTACGTGTATGAGACAGCCTGGTTACTGATAATATCAACGTCAAGACTCAAAAAAATGCTAAGTATGTATCACGTACATCAGCAGCATGTACCAATATACAGTCTTAGTTATTTGACTCTTTTCTTTCATCTATTAATTTTAGCTATTTATTGCCCCACTAATTACAATGAAGAATTTGAGCCAAATAGCTACACTGAAATTGCACAATGCAGCAAAGTTAATCATATATATATGTGCAGCACATGATTCCTCCTGAGAAAATTCTGCAAGTTAGGAACCAGCACACTTGAGAACCATTACCATGTTTTTATAATTTACTTTGTATTCACGTAAATTTTATGTATTCTATGATGGTGACACTCAGTATAGTTATAGCTATAATTTACAATCAAGGACAGCAGTCTAATACCTCCAAGACTGTCATGCAATAACCAGAATTCACAGAGACAGTGTTTTCCCTTTCTTCATATATCAAGCAGAATTATTTCTATTGTAACATTTAAAATAATTATCTTTGACTACTGAACTCATCTGGAAGGAGTCAAATAGACCCCAAACTGAAATAAACAACAGGAAAAAGAATGCATCTAACTTTAATTACATAGTTTAAAATCAGCACAACCACTGCATAACCATACAACTGCATGTTTAAAACCAGCACAACCATTGCACTGTTCCATATAAACATGGCAGTATGTCACCATTCAATTTTAAACTGTCCTTACAAAATGATTCAGTACCTGTTAACTTTTAAGCCTATTTTCATTTAAAAAAAAAGAGAAGAGAAAATCCCACACCTTCTTTGATAACTTGTGTTTAATGATGTAGGACCCTCATTCAAACTGTTTTTCTTGACGTCTTCCTCCCATTTTCTCCTAGTGTAGGAACTGCCACCACGTATTGAACTAGCAGACGAATCCCTGTAAAAGAGACTTTAGTTTAGTAGACTCACATTAAAGAAGGCTGTTCTTGATGTGAGCTGAACAGGAACTTTGAATTAAAATTCTGGATAACACACTTAAAATAAACGTAACTGAATAAGGAATAAAATTGCTTTTATGGACAATCATTTTCAAGCCTCTGTGGAAAGATGCCACATTCATACTACAACAATTAGAAACATAAGAAGAAAACAGCATCAAAAGAAAATTGCTAAAGAGGATTTAATCAACATGAAATCAACTGTTGGTTTTTATCTGTGGTCACTGCTTTATTTTTCTCAAAAAAGGAACAAGATGTTTTTTCTGTTTGCTGCTGAGATTATCCAGTGCAATAAGGGAAATCTACTTGGATTTTTTAGTAGTTGATTTGATGGAATTTTTCATTCTTTCATGTTATAAGAAGTTTAAAAGCTGACAAGCCTTTAGAACTCATGATACTGTAATACCAGTGTAACTAGGCTTGCAGTAGCCATTCCTGAGGGGTCTGACATTTATCACTAGCTGACATGACTTCAATCATAAGGAATTTCCAGACTGTTGCAGTTTATAGCAGCAAGGAATGAGCTTGCAAAAATCTACTTAGAAAACCTATCCTGAAAACTGACATGCAAAAACTGATTTTCTAATAAAATGTCAGCTCAAGATTTGAAGTTCAGACAATAGGAAGAATAAAATATGTCTTTCATAAAATTATATATCAGGCAATCAGGTGCACAAGGCAAAATAAAACAAAACTTTGAAAATATGTATTTTATGTTCAGATACCTTTGGCCATCATAATGTACTTCTTTTTGCATGAAAAGGTATGTTAGCCCTTCTGCAGCTGGAAACAATGTTAGAAAATGATGAAACATAGTGTTGTTTTTTACCAGCAAAGAGAAACACGAATTCTGAGGTATCATCTACCACAGAAAGGTCCTGCTGCATAACAAATTTTGCATAATTACTCAAGGTTTCACTTTGCCAAGACACTATAGCACTTTTGCTGTAGTGCTAGCTACTCAACGGAGGCTGGGTGTCTGAGATTTGTAAATCTAAAAGCCCAGCTGGGATTCATCTTGAAGTCACTTCTGTCACTCACACGGGATGTTAGCTAGGATTACGCTACATCGCCGATTCACAAGGCAAGCTGGGGCTATGTAGAACAAGAACAGGGCATTAAGCTAAGCAACAAGGACAAAGACCTTTGACAAAGGCAGAGACCCCAATAATTTATTAAGGTACCTGTGGGGCAGATAGTTCAATTTTTCATGTAAACAAGGTCAGAATAAATGTCAAAAACCTCTTATGGCTTTAGGTAGGCTGGATTGTCTGCCACGTCATACAGTAGGCAAAGTGTTTATGTCTAAAAGCAGGCTTCATCTCTGATACACCAAGGTGTACAGAAAGTTCTCAGAAGTTGTACTGATGAGCACTAGGACTAACAAGACTGGTGACTGCAGTTAACCCAATGCATATGAGAAAAACTGCTATTGCTGATAACCACTTTTGGAGCTGTATCTGTCACACGAATAGACGTCAACACTGAAGAAAAACTTAATTCTTTTGTTACAAGCAATAACAGCTTCTAAGAAATAAAACTGAATCAATTCCAATCTTAAGGTACCATCTAGGTAAGACACTTTTGGAGAACAAGAGGCTTTTAGAAGAAGAATAAAAAAAAATTTAAAATGAAACAATCTCTCTATAAACAAACCAAAACTGACAAATTCACCCTCAAAGAATACAGGAGTCGAGAGAATGATAGCACAAACAGAAACCCTAAATTTCTCCCTTACAGAAACACAGATTAAAAAACATCTGGCAAAGTAAAATGAGAAATGCTAACAAATTACACTGAATTTAGGGGATGTGAGATCTGAAATATCCCTGAAATATCTGAAATTCTGTTTTGAAACAGAATTTGTCACCCAGAGACTGAAGATAAGCGACTTCTTGCAAGCCTAAGAAAAGATTGTGTTTATCTTGTGTTTGCATTGAAACAAACAGTTCTCTCAAGAAGAGCAACAAAGACATTCCTCTTCAGGTATAAAGAGATTATAAATCTTACAGACAAGGATTACAACAGCACATTTTGAGCAATCAAAAGATTTTCAGTTCCGGTCATCCAGCATTCATTTGCCTAGATATGATCCAACCAAAACCAAGGCATTATGGAGATCTCTTAAGTTTTGTACTATGCATTCTACAGCAACTGCAGAAAACATCCCTGGAGAACCTCAATAAAGGAGAAGAGAAAAACAGGAAGGTTCTGACTGTGTATATATGCCATGAAAGTATGCCAAATCCTAACAGATAGCAGGCTATTCACCTAACTATTTGTTTCTTTTATTCTGAAAGGTACAGAAACAATAGCAGCAAAGAAAGTAAAGATCTCCAAAAGATAATGAAAGGTCAAGACATAAACAAGTAAAGTAGAAGAATTTCTTATCTAACCTATGATTCCTGTATTGCTGCTGCACAATATGGTTTTAAGAGAAGTCCGTAAGAAACACATCACTTTATCATAATCAAAAGTAATAATGTAGCCCAGTAGCAGCACTTTGTGACTCAAGACAAAGCAGTAAAATACTTTTAGCACCCTTCAATAGCTTAAAAGTTTAGGACTTCATATTTTGGATTTTATTTATTTTCTTTCCCAAGAACACAACACTCTTCACAGAGTTCTCCTGTTTTCATAGAATAATTTGGACACTGAAAAGGTTATTATAACTGACAAGACCAAAAACCTTCAGGAATTGGAGTGCCATATGAATTAGCATAATCTATACAGCCAGAAAATGCCATAAATTAGCACTGGTTTAAAACATGTAAGTTTGTCAGTCACTCTAAAATCATTGAAATTTTATACTAAAAAAAACTCTAACACTTCAGAATCACCTGTTTTCTTTTTCATCAATGTCAGAGGTACTGGCCAGCCGTCTTGGTATTGTAGGTGCAACATATGCAAGTCGAGTTCCTTTTCCATCTTTCTCCTGAAAGACATTAATTTTTTATTAATTGTTACTATTATTGATTATCTTGTCTGGAAAATCATCATTATGCCAGCTCCAGCTGTATTGTGACCCGATTACACAAATGAGTTTTAAGCTTTAGTTAAATATAAAAGATGACAACAGGAAAAGGAAACTGCTAATGCCTCCATTCTAGTGATACTGATGACTTATTTCTCTTTTTTCTACTTTGCTGCAGTACAATTCCAACAGTGATTCCTAAAAGCAACTAGTTCACTGCTTTTATATAGTACATTATTTATTATTCTTAATCTTTTACTAATATAACATTTGTTTTTTAAATAGAACCGCAAGTTCTATTTTGTTCAGCTACCTGAACAACCCTTGATTTAGTGTACCCATGTTTAGTTACAGAACCAATTTTTGAAAATAAAAAATCACTACAAAATGAAAATGAATACAAAAGAGACATCTTTCATTTGTAAGGTTCTTTTAGCATCATTCTCCAAGTGATGCAAAAGCTGTCAAATCTCTGATGTTCCCAAACTGTAAAAATGACTACTAGCTTTGCAAATCCTAAAATGGAATTAAATGCCAGACCTATGTACCAGGTCACCAGACACTGAAGGAATATACTATACTTTGAGAGATACTACAAAGAAGCTCTGTAATGTAACTTTTTGGAATTTTAGTGAAGAACAGACGTGTACTATGATCTTACTTCTACAAGACATCATTAACATCTATACTAAGAAACGTGTATGAATTCCTCAAAATGTTGTTTTATCTTGAAAATTATTACCTTTTCTTTGTTGTCCACTGAAGAGGAAAGTCTAGGACTTGATGCAGAACGCATAACACCTGCAGAGTCCTTTTCTTTCTGCGCTTCTTTGGAAGCAGTAATCTCTGCAAGTGCACCATAACTACCAGTTTTTCTAAGACCCAACCTCCATGAAGCAGGAGATTCATCTTTCCTCTCTTCATCTTTGGGAGAAACCTTGGTTGTAGATGTTGGAAACTATAAAACACATGAAAATGAATTTACATTATTAATTTATGTTATCTGTGGTAATGCATGCTCCTTGCAAAGATTTGAGAACACAACTGTTTTTAATAATCGTAAGTGCTGAATTCGTAGGGAAGTTGTAGTGAGAGGCAACCTATGCACTTTTCTCTTGAATTAGTCAATGAGATCAGAAACGTAAGACCGGTCAAGGAATACCACTCCTATAAAAGTTAGCTTACAAAAGCCCACACTTTGTAATACACGCTGTGAACTTGAGATAGAAACTTAGAAACATGCAAATCTGGTATTAACATTTTGATTAAATATGTTATTTTGCAACCTGTACATAAACCTGTGCACACAAGAACCTCACCATGGATTTTTCACCCTTATTGGGCACAAGAACAATGCCAGTTTTGCGCAAGCCCTGCCGCCATGATGCAGGATCTACTGACTCCATGACAGGCACGATAGGAGGAATGAAATCATACTGAAGTCAATTAAGACAAGACAAAGATGAAGATTGAAAGAAAGGAAAATAGAAAGAAAAGGTTGTTTTAACACCATATAGTTTGTTCCTAGGTTTATATTAAGAAACTTTTCATTACGAGATATTATACCAAAAAACCAGACACTTAAAACCTTAGTAATAAGTCACAGCTAAACCTAACACAGCATTTTAGCTCATTCAGAGACAGAATTACAGCTTGCACAGAAAAGAACAAAGCCTGTGACCTTACAAGGTCCGTGGCCTAAATCCTCACACAGTTGAGAATACTGGAAGATTCACACTACATACCCCTTATCTTCTTACCATGTATCATTCATATCCCTGCATCTCATCCCAGGCTACCGTGGCTATCCTGCCAAACTTGCCTTATCTGCAGTCAGAGAGCAGCATTACTGAAAGCAATGCAGATTGAAAGAAACCTGAATTCTAGCTCAGGATACTGCATCTGCGCCCCTTGGTTTGGCCATCTATGATGTAAAAGCAGAAGTGCAGCTACAGAAGATCAGATGGTGCAGACCCAAGAAGGCAGGTGCAAGTGTACGTGCAAGATCACACACAGAATGGTGCTTTACCTTCACTAGTAAAAACAGTTTAAAGCATTTTTGTTTACAAATAGGAGCTGTAACTGCTCCTTTAGATCACATGTACCTGCTATGTTACAAGATAATTTTGATATAATTTATTTTGCATTTATTTTGTAGCTACAGAAGGCCCTGAGCTTTTCACATTGTAATAGGAAAATAATTACAGTTTACTTTTAGCCTGGACTTTTTACCTAGAAGGCCAAAATATAAACCATTAATTTCTGCATAGCAAAATTAGAAGTGTATTGATGACTTGTAAAAGGTTATAATTTAGTTTAAAATCAAGCTTATTTCCTCTCTTATGAAAATATTCCTTCATGTCATTAAATCACATACCAGCACCTGTTACATTAAAGCATACTTTGTAGGATGAATCACTATTAGATTCTACTGTGAATATCTAAGTATAACCCCAGTAAGCTCCCAGTAGCAAAATACAGTTGATACTATTCCCCTAGTAGTATGTCTTATGTCTATTGTGACTGCAATATATGGTTACCCTTTTCCTGAACATGCTTTTCAGAAGCATCAGTAGAGGGTTACACTTTGATGATGGTGTGTATAGAAAAGTTGTAATGAATGACAGATGAAGATTTACTGGCTTACTATTCAGTTTGCTCTGATATTCTAGAAGTCTGACTTATATGTTGCCTTCTGACTGTGCATTATTATCTACTGTAATTTTTTTCCCCAGGCATACCCATCTTCCCCTTGCCAAGTAAAACTAAAGTTCATCCAAATTAACTTTTCCTGTAAAGTTACAAGCTGTAAAAGTTTCCAGCAGTATGGCTTTGCTAGATGTGGCTTTGAGCTGTGCATTGAATAAATCACGTGTCCCTATTATCTAGCTCTTCCACAAGCTAGATAATCATAATCACAACCATATTAAAACAGGGATGAGACCCACACCACTTTCTACTTCTTTTTTCAGGTGTCATTTTTAACTTCAGTGCCAAAGCACTAACTGAATACTTCAAGGGACGCCTAAAAGTCACATAGTCATGCCTGCCTCCCTTGAATCAAGTGCATCAGAAATACAGGCACAGAGTGACACTAGAATTGCAACTTCTAGAAATTCTGGAGGAATCTGACACAGAAAAGACTTTCAAAAGATAAAGTTTAGCTTCAGGAAAAACAAGAACTTCACTCACTGTGAAACAGAATTTTTCTTTTTTAGAAGGATTTTACATTCAGCTATTTCATAGTTCTGTATTTTAGGTCCCTGTTCAGAATTAAAGCCATTCAAAATTTTTTAAAAATTAACAGTTTCTGGGGAAGAACAGAAAGTATTTTAAGGATCTGTGAATATTTTTATCAATTCAGCAGTTAACCAAATCTACTACTTACACTAGAACCAAAAAAGATATATTTACACAGAAAAAAGACATAAAGTCATAAGATTGTGATATAATAGAAAATAAAAAGGTATTTTCTTTTACCTTCTTAACAGGTGATGTAGGTGCCCCTTGGCCACCAGCTACTGAAGGCGCCATCACAGGTACTGATGCTGATTGTGTACTTGTAGTATTTGCATTATTAGCTGCCAAGGTTTTGGTCTTATCTGCAAAATATTTACAAGATTTTAATCTTCATTTTTCATTCACAATTTCATCAACTTTACAACACCGAGCTGAATTTCTATCCAACTTTATGACCAGCATTTTATCATTTGTTCTTCAGTGTTTTCTTCCTCACGCCTAATTCATACCTTAGCTAAGTCTGCCCTTTTTTTCTAAAAGGTTGTGCATGTAATAATTTTTTTGTGTTCCTCAAGTGCTACCACTCAGAGATGCAAAGACAGAAACATAGAATCATTCAGGTTCAAAGGGAGTCAGGAGATCACCTAATTCAGTCTTCTGCTCAAAGAAGGGTCAATACTGCCTATGAATCAGGTTGCTCAAAGTTTTGATGAGTCACATCTTGGAAACCTCTGGAGACAGAGATTTCAGTTTCCCCACACAGCCTGTATTTTAGTAGCTGGCTAATGACCATAAAAACTGTAACAGTAGGAGGTATGTTAGCATCTCACCTGATCTCATTAATGCATATAAATATCTCAAAGGCAGGTGTCAAGGATGATGCTAGACTCTTTTTGGTGGTGTCCAATGACAGGATGAGGAGCAATAGCCACGAACTAAAATACAAGAAGCTCCACCTCAATATGAGGAAGAATACTGAGGGTGGCAGAGCACTGGAAGACACTGCCTAGGGACATTGTGTTACCTCCCTCTCTGGAGACATGCAAAACCCATCTGGATGCTTTTGCATGTAACTTGCTCTAGGACACCCTGCCTTGGCAGGGGAAGTTGGACTTGATGATTTCCAGAGCCCCCCTCCTACCCTGACTATCCTTTGATTCTGTGATTCTGTAATAATGAATTCAAACTAGAGAAGGCAGATGCCAATTCAAAGTGAAACGTTTATTCCCTGATAACTATGCTTGTTTGAGTTCAAAGAAATAATTTATATAGAGAACCCCATCAGGAATTCTGGCCACCAGAATGAGATGAAGCAGGGACAACTACCTACCCTTTTCGGCTTTGTCCAAATTCCTTCCTCTGTCCTTGGTTTATGAACCCTAACCCTTCTTACATAAACACACAGAAAATATCATGATTGAGATACAACTGCTGTCACTGCTTTTGCTTGAGCTTCATAATATTACACTTGGCTTCTGTTTCACATATTCAAACTGCACATCCTTTGGGCAGAGATGTTGCCTCCTATTTATTAGTGCAAATGAAGCAACATGGGGTTCAATCTGCACTGGTTTTGGCCCTACTATAAACACATCTTTCCATCTATGTGGCCCATACAGCCTAGGAGCAATTAATTTAGAAAATATGCAAGGTTTTCATGCAGTGATGTCACAACCAACACTTAAATTCAATAAAGTACTAATCTACAATTAGCAATTGTGTAGTCCATGGCATTGCTGTTACACACATCGTTTTAGTAATGGACATAGCTGAATAGATGTTTTGAAAGGTAGTTATTCAGTAAACAAGTATAAACAACTTACATGACCAACAGCACTTAATGAAAAGTTATTTTAAACACAAGTGAAAAAAAAGTAAAATTCTAGGTGACAAAAAGCTGAACAAGGCAATGTAGACTGACAGTATGATTTGAAATGATGCACAAGCAAATCTGATAGAAATTTGTAAGTAATAAATCTTTAAAATACAGAGAGAAAGTTTTCAGGAAGAAGAAAAATGGATTTTTCACATCTGTATTCTGAAATTATTTCTAGAACAGCAAGAACATAGTTGTATGCATGAGTGAGCTGATATGGACTAATTTAAAAAAAAGTTAAAGCATGTCAAAAAAAAATAAGTCACAAAAACCAAACTGAGGAAAATTTTATTTTTTATCTTGTTTCTCTGTCCTTTGCAATAAGCTACTTTCATATGCATATTTCCCTTCTTGGTCTTACAGACAGAAGTGTATTTATTTTTAAACTATATTCTCATGTAAGTAATGAAACAAAAATATAGGAAACCATTTTAATTATTCCAAAAGATTAGAAATCACCATTTCCAGTACTTTAGAATACTGAACACTGTTAAAATATTTCATAACCAGAATGTTCTTTATAATAGTAAGATTTTTCACTAGAAAAATCTTTCACTACCTTAAGCTGAATAATGGTAAAAGAACGGAAAGTAAAATCTTGGAACTTAAGAGATGTAGCTCTACAGGGAAAAGCTTAAAGTGTATCTTGCCAAATAAAGTATGATAAAGCCTTGTTGATATTAAAACCCCCAAAGTTTACATAAATTAATTCTTGTGTCACAGTCAAATTTTCCTGGCACAAACTACTGGCAATGAAGAGAACACCAGAGTCAAAGTTCAGCAGACATTACAGTCAGCTCAGTGACAGAGAAATTACTACATGTTATATATTACACTTAGTTTGAGTTTAGCAAAGCTCAGTAAATAACGCATGCAAGTACACTAAGGTAAAAGAGTAATTACAAATCTTGCCAGACACTTTTTTCAGCTTAATACTGAAATGCTGGATTATTTCAAGCTTTTGGTGGGGTTTTTTTGGGTTTTTTTTTTGTTTGTTTGTTTGGTTTTTGTTTTGTTTTGTGTTTTTTTTTTTTTTAATTAAACCCTAATAGAAAGTTTGGTTTTGCAAGTTATTTTTACTTCTACCTACATTATGATAGATTGCCTATCTCTAAAATACCTTCTTACTTTTATCTTTTCAGGTGAAGAAATTAGAATCTATTAAAATGAAAACTGACAGCTCACCAAAAAGCGTTGCTTATTTTTAAAATTTTAAGTATAAAATATTAACAAGCTATTTCTAATGACATCCATGTCTATGTATTGTACTGCTGCACTGCAATTCTAATATTTTTTATTAGGATTGAACACACATCTTTAAACACTTATCATCAAACACTTGTTTTCCAGTTTGAAAGGAAAAAATACTATGCCGTTCTTGTATCGCTACTTGCTACACTGATAGTTGTTCAAGAAAAAAACAACCCACTAATTCCATTTCTCAAGAGAGAAATAGAGAGCATATAACTTTGCATACAATGCAAAACTTTTCAAAGAACGTTCCTCTTGAACTTAAGTTACATATGAAGTAACAGTTAACATTAAAGTAATACCTTTAAAAGTTCATCTCAGTACATACTGGAAATTTATGCACTACTACTTTATGAATACCTGAGCCAGATTAATGGGTAATTACTTCAACATGATAAGGACAAATGAGAATGTTCGCAGTTCTGCTGATTCAATCTCTGTAACAGTTCCACAAGCAAATACTGCTAAGAAGTTTTCCTCTCTAATTTGATCTTCTAACTTTTTCAATGTTTCTGACATGCTACTTCAGGCTTATATTAGTCTATCTATCTAAGGAAAAGCACCAATTTGTTAAGCAGCCAATCAAGTAAACTGGTCAATAGCTTTAACCTAAGTAGCTACCAGTAAAGACATCCATTTGATACATCTGTCATGACTTTACTTCAGACATATATAAACTTACTTTAAAATAACTGGAAACATAGTGAAATACAGAAGAATAAGTGAAATGTAATATACTTAACTCTGTATCACGTGATATTAAATAAGTAAATTTATAGAGTAAATATTTAATGAAAGGCATACCTGTCTCTGCTTCAGATTCTGAGTCATCATCCTCTTCCTCTTCACTAGAACAACTGGATTCATCCTTCTTTCCTTCTTCTTCTTCATCTGCTTTCTCTTGCTCCAGAGACTCTATACTAGATGCATTCTTTTCTTGCTCCATAATCAGCGTCTCCTTACTGAGTTTGAAAAGAGAAGTGTTTATTAAGTACTGAAAAATTTACTAAAGCCTGTTAAGTAGGACTTTGTGACAGCTTTCAAAGTCATCTTTTTAAAGACTTCATAATTTTTTCTATTTTTACTTACTTTTTAAATGTTTTCTGTGTCTGATTATTATCCAAGTTGGCTGTGGATTCAATTAGGGGAGATTTCTTTTCACGTTTTTCACTATGAAGCTTCAAAACATAGAATGATGCAGTTTAATTGTTAGAATGGCATCAATGTGACAAAATTACAAATCAAGGGGAATCTACAAACTGTACTACAAACAGTAGAATGTGTATAAACTTTCAAGGTATGAATGTTCAAGACTCTAAAAATCTTAGAAACTGTTGTTCCAAGTAAGATGCTCATTGTTGATACTTCAGATCATAAAATGCCCACTGAAAAAGGCAAATTGTAGACTGCCTTTTTTCTTCCAAAGCTTTTTTGGTCACCATAGGTGACCAAGTAAGGACATCTTTTGAGGTGACTGTGGCATCACCTGAATTGAAGCCCTGAATTGAAAACTTTGGTTTTGATCTATATGCTGCCCTAAGTTGGATACCATAATCATATGTATAATAAAATAGAATATATATACACACATATATATATGCATATGCACAAAGCCTACCAGATTCTGCTTCTTTTGTAACTCTTCTAAATATCCTAGAATATCTTCATCTGCCACATCAAATGCTGTCTGACCCTGGAGAAGGAGAAGAAGTAACACACCATCATTGTACAACAGAATTTAAATGTATCAGAGTATGATGTTGTCTCATCACATGATGATGCAGGTTAAGGAGAACATTTAGAGAGAGAAACTGGAAAACATGAATCAAGCTCTACTGCAAACTGTTAGTCTGTCAGTACTTGAAAACAACTTTGCAATATTCCTTTTTTTTGGGGGGGGGAGGAGTTCAAACAAAAACATGTATACCTGATGAGTAAACACATTTTTAAGCGATAAAAGACATGACAAAAAATTTTATTGTTGTTTAAAGGAAAAAAAGAACACTATGAATGAGAAGTAGATTGATGAATATAATCTCACAGTATTAGTGCCAAACAACTGTTCACACTGGCAGTTGAATGGATGGATGGATCTTGAGCAGTTCAGTATCCTGCCCATCTTAGACTATCATGTAAAGCTTGATTGTTTAAGTTTTAATGATTTACGGGGGTTATACTAAATTTAAGCAGTCATGCATTCACATTTTACAGCATAACTGTATTTTACAATTTACATTCTATTTTATAAAATATGTGCTATGACCACTAGTTATTTCTCCTTGGTGTGATTTCCATGGGACATATACTTGAAGGCTGGAATCTAGGCGAAGTCCTATATTCATTGGCATAAATGCAGCTGCATTAACATGCTGGGTGGACCTACTGAGATGCTGGGGGGATCATGACAAGATCAAACTAGGAAGTACTTCTGTACAATAACCAGCAATAAAAACAGAGCTGTCTTCCAAAAGTGCCCACAGCAGCTTATAAAAATAATGAAAGGTGTTCCTGTTTGTCTGTGCTCATACCAGTTTCTCAAAATGTTAACTAAAGGCAAATTTATTCCTAATTACACTGTGAAGACTATCTTAACTGGTTAGAAAGGATAAACCTTTAAACCATGAATTCTGATCATACAGCAGAAGCATGTGCACTTTTCAACAAGCCAAAACAGCTTGAGGCCTTCTGCCATGTGAACTGTTACCACAAGTTTGTATTTGCATTAGAACTACAGATTTTCATGTGGCCTTCTATTTTTAGGTACTATTACCTGGTAGTTAGACCTACTATGACCACAAAAATCACTTTGCAGAAAACTGTTGCAGTTGGAAAGCTACCATCTTAAACCCAAATCTGCAGTGGTTGATACTGAAGTCAGGTGCCTAAACAATAATCACTGAGTTCTCTGAGATGCCAAGCACATACAACTGAAATCAAATCCAGAGTTTTCAATCTTCGTATCTCCAAACCCAAAAATGCTCACTGGCTTACTTAAAAACAAAACTTTCCTAGCTTGCAGAGACAAGTCCATACACACACAAAAAACCCCCAGCTGACACCTCTTTATACCTCCTTCTCTTACTCTTGTAGTGGATTTCAACATACTTTTATTTTAGTGTACAACATCCACATTTTCACAACCCCAGTAAAAAACCTAACACATACACTGGAAGCAGAACAGAATCTATCTGTAAAGCACACTACGAGAAGAATGAGAGCTCAGCACTTACATGGCTGAATGAAAAGGTTTGGATCCTTTTGATGGTTATGTGAACTCATGAACATATTTGTGTCTATTGGGAGCAAGATCAGCAAGCTACACAGGCCATTGCATAAAAGTCAAAGAAATAGAGCTTAGGAAGCATTCAGGTTATGTCCAGGGGGTCCAGAGTTGCCTACAAGTTTCTTCCACCACACCCAAATCAGCCTAATATAGTGACAACTCTTTAATATACCAACACAAGCTGATTTCAGGAGTTAAAACACTACTCAAAGGCATCATCATCATCATCACCTTCAGAGATCAAATGAAAGCCCAAATGCAATCCATCAAGTCACTAATTTTGTACCTCTGAAATGTCAACAATCTCTTTAATTGTGGATTTCCATGTCAAAGATCAAATGGATCATTTAATACAGAACTAAAGTTGGCCTAGAAATTAATTTAGACAGAGAATTTAGTTCTGAACACAACCATGCTGTTTTGACAACACATGCATTATATAAAGCTCCACGTACAGTAAACAGCAGTTTATCATCACTTTTCTTACCCTGGCTTCTAAAGTCACTTTAGAGACCAGAACTTTGTATCTTGACAAGGATTACATAAAAATCCTACCACTTTGTTGACAGCCTCCATATCACATAGGTTTTCCACTAAAATTCGACATGCTTCTTCTTTACCCCAGTGAGCAGCAGCATGAAGTGGTGTCCAGCCATCATAATCTTTAATATTTACATCGTAGTGAGCCTGTATTAAAAGCCTGAAGAAATTAAAAGAAATAGATCTTGACACTGCTGGCAGGGATAAATAAATTTTGATAAAAATTGTAAAACTGCTCTACGGCAATATCTTTCTCCTTTTTTCTCACAGATATTTTAGTTGGGCTACTGACAATTGATTAATTTTACTTCTCATAGAAATATCTGCATTTTCATTGTTTAGCAGATGTGTATATATATTTTAAGGAAAATTCAAGAAAAACAATGTTTTCCATTTTCTTCTCTATTCACTTCCTTTCCAAAGACCACTGTTTCTATAGTTAGATATTCTTTGCCACACATACAGTAATAGGGAAAAGGCTTTTTAAGGAAAAAAAGTTGTAAAATGTAAAAAATTGTTAGATACAGTGTTCTTATCAGAAAACTATTAAAAACCTCTTTCCATTCCAAAATTAGCTGCTTGAAACTTTAATTTCCTGTCATTAACTTTTTGCAAAAATCTAGTGTTTACATGCTTCAGCTGTTCTCTGAGAGAGCAGAGTTCCTGAAAGAGAGGACCTGCTGTTCTGCCTGCATTCAGCACTCAAATTCATCATGCTTCTCAGGTGAGCATCAAAGTGACAATGTACACTTAAACTAACAAGTATTTTTACGTAAAGAGCTAAGAGCTCTCTGAATCACTGTTCATAACTGTTAAAAATCACATAAGAACCAAGTATTATTTTCAAAAAATTCTCTGTTTCTCAAGCACCAATAGACTTATAGTAATATCCCCCAATGAGTGAACTTTCACACATGCTCAGCTGCAAATCTTGCAGTCTTGCATCCAATGCAGAGCACACATTTTTGATAATTTGAAGCAATCACAAAAATTTCCTGCACATATGTTTTGCCTTTCCTAGGAGAAGTACACAAACTGGACTACAAAAAAGATAGTAACTGAGGGAGCTAAAAAACACCCCAACTTTTACAGATACAACTCCCTTATAGACACCTGCTACTCTAAAATAAAAATTACTCTTTTCCAACAGAATAATTTGTCCTCATCATGTTGAAGCATCAGGGCTTTTGAAACAGAACTCCCATTTAATAAAATGCTCAGCACACCTTAAAGGTACCAATACTCAGTCAGGATGTGTGCTCATTTTCATTCATGTTACAGTTTGTAAGTGCTCCTAGCACTGCTAAAGCAGTCAAATAAATTTACCATCATGTTAAAGCAATGTATTACTAATTATGCTTTTACTACAATATAAATAGAGCTTTAATGAAAAATAAATTAGATGTTATGATATGTATTGATATTATATTAATGAAAAGCTGTGAATTAGGGGACACCTGAAGCCTAAAGCTTTCCACGGAAGATTTCAAGAGTCATGATTTTTAAAAACATTATCAAAACACAAAATTAAATTATTTGGTTTTAAAGTGTAAAAACTTTTAGCCTGGATTACAAACTCTGCTTTATATATGGAAATAAATATGGTGTCTTGAAAATGTGCACCAATCAGGATACTAACTGGCATTATAAAAAGGTCTTAAGCTTGTTTACATAGCCGGCTTTAGAAACAGGGCAAGTTTTTTATCAACTTTCTTCTTGTAATTATCTATTCAGGCTCAACATGTATACTGTTATTCATATTTTGAATGACTTAGAATAGAAAGCTAACAACATCATGATTTATGAGTGCTTGAAACATAAAATCAAGCTTTGAGAATGGACTGTTCTAGAGAGACTGGGATTCTCAAGACACACTCCCTAAAAGTCCGAAGTGGCCAATTCCAAGCAGCATTACATCAAGACAATAAAACAAGAAAAAATTAAACCACACTTACTTTAAGACTTCTGTATAGCCCTTAGCAGCAGCTACATGAAGTGCTGTACCACCAGATTTTGCATGCCTGACATCATTTATATGGCCGCTGTTGAGCCACTGTCTTGCATCTCTTAGCATTATTCGTTCTTCTTCTTTTCGAGCTGATTCGATATCAACCCCTAATTCACACAGGGAGGGGGAGAGGGGAAGAGAAGATACAAAGGATTTTAATTCAAATACTTCAATTCAATTACATAACAAAATTTATGCTACATTTATATGATATAGGAAAATAAAAATGGAACAATCAGAATAACATTCCGAGTTAGATATGAGTATTTTTTTGGAAGATGAATTCCAAGGTTATGGAAACATCCAATATAGTAAGACAGCTTGCATAATACCTTTTTTAACAAAAGGAGGAGCCAGGTGGGAAAGGATAGTAAATAAATAATAATAAAAATTAATTTACTAAAACTCTTCAAACTCATTTTAAAAATGTCTACCATCATACTAACAACCACTGAAGTGACCTGTTAAAAAAAAGAGAAAAATTCTAATTTTCTAAGCACCAAAAAAATAAGTCTGTGTTAATGTATCTGTATACAGTATACAGTATACTGTATACAGCTTAAGTTGTTTTAGAAACAGATCTCTATGGGAAAAGAAACAATCTTGCTTCTTAACACTGATGACAAGATGGAGCTGTATCTTTCATACTTTCTAAAGCATTTCTGGTTTGTCTCCTATCACTGTGAATCACAAATCTAATATACAAATAGACAACGCTTTGGATATTGCACTTCATAGCTCTACTAAAAAACCATCAAAAACACTTTTTACAGTATGTCTCACAAAAAAAAACCAAAAAAAACCCCATACACTGATGGAAAGGGAGAAACACAGTCTACCATCGTAACACCTAGAAGTATATGCATCAGGTTAAGCAAATGGAAATAAATTCCAGGCCCTGAATGGGTAATGAAAACACATTATTTGCAAGCATTTTTGTAATTACTCCATCAGAACATGGCAGGAAAGAGATTTTGAAAAGAACTATGCATGAGCATAATTCTATGATGGTTGAATGGTGACAACTCATAAGGAAAAGCAATTTAGAAACTGTGACCATCAAGAGCACCAATTGTATCTGGGTTGACCTCTATCAGCAAATCAGTGGCCCAACCTTCAACAAAATGTTTTTATGTGTAAGATTTCACTAATCTTATACACTGGTATGCAGGGACTTGGGAGATATATACTGTAAAACTTTAAGCTAAAGACAATCAAATGATAAAATTTCACTAAGTACCATAAAGTAATTGAAGCTAGTTAAACAGTGTTCTGAAGACTTGACTGAACTCCTAGACTCATTCAATTAATTGACCTGCAAAACCATTTTAATCTCGACAATTTAGGTAAAAAATTAATAGAATTTACATTTTATCAGAAACCAATAAAAGCTATATTCTGGATGTTGAGTCTCCAAGATGCAGGAACACACAAGGCTGTTGAAGGACTCAGCAGAAAAAAAAAGCTGAAAAACCTTCCAAGTATGACAAATATAGAGAGTGAAGACCAGGATCTCTGAATCAATAACACACTGACAGTCACATATTCTCAGTCCTGAGGAAGCTCCTACATTTTGATCTGTGAACTAATGCAAACTGTAACTTCATGGACCTGAAGGCATCTGCTCGCCTTTCAGAATGACACAGCAGTGATCAGCAGATCCTGGGACAATACTCTAGATTACAGTCATTTACATGTCAGTGTTGCCTGCAAAACACGACTATGTAAATAAATAGTGTATATTTGATGATCTCTTAGTCACATTTATGTCCATTCCCTTTTTATATACTCAAAGTCCAACTGTGAACCCTTATGAGCATGAGTAACCTTCTCCACCTGAAGAATCTGAAAAAATTCCTATCAGGGTAAAACTGTTCATGTGCATGGCTGTTTGTTCTGAGGTACTTTTGTATAAAGGAAGAACAGAGAAAAAACTCATTCCTTGTGAGCTTCTAATGGGTCCTATCTAAGCTTACTTCCTAGACAGGCCTAGAGACCCAGGTTATTATGTCAAAATAACAATGCTTTGGCAGAAAAAGTAACTACTGCTCAATACAAACTTCCATTAATATCATGAACTATTGCATTTCTGAAGCCCAAACAAAATATAATGGTAGGGGAGTAATGGCTGTATCAATACATTATTTTACAAGACAGTAAATTTCTGGTCATATTTCAACAGTAAAGTACCAGAATCTTGCCAATCTAAATAAAACATTCCACATTAATAACTGGCACGAAAATGGGAATTAAACTTTGTGTCAAAGAAAAAAAAGCTGTGCTCTGAGATAAATACAATTCCCATTATTAACTAGAGAAATGGAATGTAAACAGCCTTTATTATACCTTGTATGGGCCTTTCTCCTGCCTTGTGTTTTCCAGACCCTACCAAGATACCAGGGGAAAAGAAAATGCTCATTATCAGTTTCCACCCCTTTCTCCCGATGGCCCATAGATGGCAATGCGCTGCCTCCCAGCTCAGCCTCAGCCACAGCACTCGCTCACACCACCAGTGTGCTTAACCTCTCTGGCAGCCTAACAACTTAAATCATTAATAATTTATTAATAAATACTTCCACTTTTTTTTCTGATCAACGAATGTTACTCAACAGCCCCAAAAAGGTTTGAAAACAGTGTGCTATTCAGTGAATTTCATGAAAATCCAGCATAAATTTAACTGCTGAATCATTGTTTCAGGACGACTCAGCCATATAAAGGCATGTTTTATAGATAGTGCAGGGAAGATCAACCCACTTTTTACTTCATGAAGTGAATGTTTATATACAAATGTAATAGTTTGCATTTTATCCACATAAACAAATCTGAGTTAAGCAGTACATCTGGGAGAGTTTTGTTACATTACCTATATATAAGAATGAGGAACATGTGTTTCTCCTTGGAACAGGAGGAGTGACCATTCTGACAGTTATTGAATAAATAGCTACCATACTGAACCCCTGATTCACCTCACATCACCTCTCCCCACTAACTCACCTCCTGAGAATGTTTCCTATAATTCAAAATAACTGCTTAAGCAGTTAAAAATAATTTTAAGAGGACATCTGATGATCAACAGCTAAAAAAATCACTTCAAACCATTATACTTAACCCCACTCAAGCCCTGAGGAGAGACAACATTTAAAACTGGCCAGGGCTGGCGAGGACTAAAGCCACATCTCTTGCAAGTCTGCTGGTTTTCACTAGTGCAAATGAAAACTTTACTGGTAAAACACAACTTCCACAACTGTGTTGAAACACTGCAGAGTAGAAACATGACAGGTCATACTGAGAAAATAAATAATATCTTTGATGAAGCTAAATCATTTTGAGGATTGCAGTGGCTCCTAGATATACATGGGATTCACCAATGCAAAAGATATTAGTCATATGGAAGAACAATAAAACAAGTCCTAGAAGAAGGGTTTTTTTATAACCCTATAACACAAAAGAGTTTAACCATATGGAGTGCAAACAGAACAGCTGTTCAGCACTACTTAGGAATTATTTCCATAAAACACCTGATTTTGTTATCTGCAAAGTGTTTTTAACTGGGTCAAAAAAAATCTTTATACCCTACTTGAGCATATAATTTACCTTCTCACAAATTACAAAACTAAGCTAGATTTTATTAAAAAAATAATTATGCCAGTAATTCCCCACGGAAAATTAGGGTAGAAAAACATTTTCCTAACTATCGGAGCGGTACGGCTTCAGTTACAGGATAGCTGTTCCATTAGTTCACAATTCCTGCACAGTCCATTATATCAAGTCATGCTATTTACTCAGCAGGACACAAGAGGACACATGAAAAGGCACCTGACCCTTGGTGCAATTCAGAGATGTAGCATGTGGGGATCAGAATTATTGAAGAAAAAGAGACACTGGATAATACTACTAGAAAATCTTCTTTAATGGCCAACACTCCGTTAAAATAGAACTTTTATAACAAGAAGATTATTTTGGATCACTGACCATCTACTCTCTAGTCAAATCAGACCTTGGAGACTGAATGCTAAAGTAAGATGAGGAAACATTGCAGATCCTTTCTTTTATTAAGACTGTAATGTCATACAGAACTGAACTGTATTGTATTCTATGATTTATTTTTGCGCATTTAGTGTCTCTAGAGGCTCCCACATTTTGTCCTGTATTAAGATGTCCTTAAAAGACAGCTTGATATCTATCTGCCAAAAACTGAGCACAAGTACAAACCGATGATTAACAGAATGCTGAGTAGATGAGTAGTCTGTTATAACATTTCCTATACAGACAAAAGGCCTAAAAAAGCAGTAAAAAAGGAGATATAACAAGAGATTCTTCTCGGATCTCTAACAGAAACAAACATCAAATGTCATCATTTAAATCTAGTATCACAATGAACCTGACCAGTCTTTACAAGCAATCTCTTGCCATCAAACAACTCAGACTGCCAATATGTAGGAAGCCAAATTTATAGCATTAACACTGCAACACAAAAATGAAACTACAATGAATATAGGAATAAAACCATGAAAGGTTGCAAGGAAAAAATGTTATAGAAAATGCCTACTTAATTTTCACATTGCATATTTTACCTACACAGAGATAGGATATTTTGTCACCCAGGCTTGTTTATTTTCAAAATAAATACGCTGGTCTTTCACTACCCTTAACCCTGAGCCAGGGCTGATTATTCCACAGACCCCACTGTTAACTTGCATTATTAACTGTGACACTGCTTTATTTGATATGAAGGAGTGTATCATATGGAAGAAATATGAATTATCTCACTGCTGGAGGGATAATTATATTCAGCTACATGTATAGCCTAAGACGAAACTGTCACAATGCCTCGCTGTTAATTCCACATTAAGAGAAACAAATAGGTTCCTCTTTCAGAATGATTAACTTCTCTAGCCACAACATACACAACTATGCACTGATTCTGATAATGACTAAATAATCCTTTTTTTATATGACATTAATACACAAGTTTATGTAATATCTATATTCAAGCTAAGGATGCCACCACAGGTGCATCACTAAAATCTTAGTGCTGAGACAACTGTCTCGTGATTAAGATATGCACTGTAAGTTCACATCCAGATTCATACCCTTTTCATTTCATTCTCATCCACAATCATTAAATACTTGCTTTGATTTTATCTCTGCACGTAAAAGCCCTTAGTTCTTATGTCTTCAAACACAAATTTAAAAGGAGGGACAGTGCATGCCTTCTTCCCTACTTCCATAAAACAAGCAAGCAAATCAACTGCCATAAAAATGCAAGAGGAAGGAAAGTAGGTTGTCCATACCAAGTGAAATTTAGTATTTTAAAACAACCTGAATTATTCCTTTAGAAGCTAATAGCTACATGTACCTTCTTCTCAGATTTATAAAGACAATACCATACACAGTTTACCGTAAGCTTTAATTGTGAAACTGTAAATCTTACTGAGATTTTCAGTGCTGTGGCATTTTCAGTGCTGCAGCTAATTTTACAATTGGGCTGTTCAAAATAATTTAATTAAACTTGCAAAAGAATAAAAATTAATGTGGTATGTTGAATATCTGCATTATAAAAATGCATGTAAAACCCCATATAACAAAATATTTATTTTACAAAAAGCAGTAACATATAAAAGAAAGATTTTGGAAGAGTTCATTCCTCAAATAATTCCAATTCCACAAAGAACTACTGCACTCATTTAGTATTGCACATCAGTACAGCCAAACATTTCAAGAACAGCCTTAAAAAATCTAGGCTGAGGTGCATTTCAGAAAAAACTCTCAAGCAAAGACTGACAGTACTGTTGGAAAAGATAACAACTAATTAAAATAGAGAAATGGTAATACAGACAAAAAAATACACGCAACTGTCTAATCTGATGTTTGTTGTGTGTTAACTGTAAAAACTGCTAATCAAATTTCTGTTAACAATACCAATTAACTGAATCAAAGCCTTTGCAAATCCACTGTCAACTTCTGTGTATCAGTAGGTGTCTCTTATTTCCCTGCAGATCATGTCTTCCAGTTTCTTCTTACCATTTGCTTTGGGCATTAAGTGGGTTTAAGCATATAAATTAAAACTGGCCAAAGCCTGAAACAATTATTAGTTTACTGTTAAATTATGTAAATCTGCTGTAAGAGATAGACACTTAAACACTGTACATTCTATACTGACCAATGCTCTTTAGAAAATAAATGGACTTTAACAGTCACAATTTAGCCCAAGTTTTCAAAAATACATTTAGCGTCCATAAACACAACCACCTACTGTATGAAAAATTACCTTGTCTATTTACTTCATTCTGAAGCAGCTCTTCCATTGCCTCTTCTTCAGCAATATCTAATGGAGTGTCTCCTTCACTATTTACAGCTCCTACATGTGCTCCTTGGCTAATTAAATACCTGCCAATAGACAATGAAAAAAAGCCTGTAAATAACACAGCAAAGCTGATACAAAAAGAAAAAAAGAAGGCAGCCACTAGGATACCATAGGCACACATACAATTAATAGAAACATTTATAGTGGGTGTGTATAAACCCTTTTGACTGTCTGCAACCTGTGTTTTTTCATCCTCATACCCATTACAAATAGCCTTCTGGTCTTCAGTTTGCCACAAAGTCTCCTGACATGTTTAATACCTACCTGGAAGAACTGAAATAAGAAAATGGCTAGATAATGGCCAAAAGTGAAGACAAGGTGAACAGGGATGGAACCACCAGTTCCTGTGACCTCTCCTCTTATAAAGCCACTTTTCCTACAACTCACAAATTCAGTGGCACATAATGTTTCTACAATTTGCCAGAATGATGACTTCTAATCTCTTTGGCAGCTTCTTAAAGTTAATTAAAAAAACCCCACATCTCCTAAGTATTCATAAGGTCAGCTTTTGGTGGGGAAGGAGGCAAGGGGGAGAAAATAAACAATACACATTTCAACGCACTATGTTTTCTTAATTAATGTGTTCCTGTCTCAGGAGTCAAGAACCCAACATTCTCAATTTCCAGTTAGATCAAAGGATCAATCCCAACAATAAATATTATATTATTAATTAATTATTATTAATAAAAGTATTATATTCTTTAATTGTATTAAACCATAAGCTTATGACGTTATTGACAAGCTACAGTTAACAATTAGAATTGATCAATAGGGTCTTGCAGCTTCTGACATAATATTTCCATTTACCTAAAAAATTCAATACTTTGAGCCATCACAGGAGTCAAGACAAGCAAAAAACTGCAAATACACCTCCTGCTTGCACAGCTTAATTCATATTTTCCAGATATTTGAGAGAAAAAAATCAGGATATACTGAAGAATCAATCATCCATCATAACAGGTATACAAAATTAAAAGCGCTTTCCTACTTTCACAATTACAGAATGCCAAAGTAATCACAGAATTAATCCAACCCCAATACAAATGCTTTGAAGTACTTTATTGCTGCTTAACTTGTGCCAATGAATTATCATCCTAGACAGTTGGAATCTGTTATCTTTCATCAGTAACTCAGAATCAAATACTCTCATATATATGTCATAGATACTCTAATATGTTAATATATGACTTAAACAGTACTTGTTACTAAATCTCTGTAATTACACCAAGAAGTGGTAAGAACTAGTAGACCACAAAATAAAAACTAATTCCCAGAAATGCAACTATTATCTCCTGGCATATGCATCATCAGTTGCCACCAACAACTTTGATGCTGGTTGGTTGATGTTGGTTTTATACTGCTCTTCTTGAAAGAATGCTGTGCTCTAAGTCTGACCTCTCTCCTTTTAAAAGATTGAACTTCTGCAGGAATGAAAAATTAATGCAGAGGAACAACTTTTCTCAACAATACTAGTTGTATCAACAGTGAACCAGCCCTCCAGGTCACAGATCACGTAATTGTTATGCAGGTGTTTGCTAAACAGGCAGAAACAGCAGTGGGGAAATCAACTTTTTTACAAAGTCAAAATAAAGTCAACCACTTACAAAAAAATCTTTATTTAAAAAATCCAAGTGAATATTCACATTCTTTCAATGTTTACATTCTAATACACAGGAAAAAAATAATTTTTATGTATTTACACATAATACCTCTAGCAGAAAACAAAACCACTTCTGTAAGGAAAACACATCTCTCACTGAAGCAGTTGCATTTGGTCAACAGGGTCAATAATTTATAGATATGATAAAAGAAGGAATGCATTAAAAAGTGTAGGGAATGAATAAAAGGCTACTACAGCGTTTTAAAGAGTTATTATTGCTATAGATGGACAACTTCATGATCATGATTAAAGGAGACTTCAAAATGAAGCTGCTTACAGATCAAAATCAGATCAGCAATGCTAGGGGATTAGTAGGGTTGGAGAAGTAGTTATCTGATTTTCCTTTTGCAGGTGCTTACAGGGCTTTGGTTTTCCTGGGTCAGCAAAGAAAGGATAGGTGAACTTGCTCCAAGTTCATAGGATTTAAAGGGATGGAAGAAACACAATAAAGATGAAAGGCAACACACTCCTTGCCAAAGAAGTGAAAACACTCTTTTCCCAGCCTTCCATCAACCACTCCAATTAGGCCTCTCTCAAAAAATTAACAGTGATCCCCTCAGGTAAATTAAATGAAAGAACATTATTTGCTATAAACCAACTCAAATTCCAACTACTTTAAAGACATCTTTTAAACCTGATAATAAAATCTACATTTGTTCTGGTTTTCATATCATTCAGATTACACTGTCCTGTAAAAATGTGTGTATGCATTGTTTACTTACAGTACAGCTACTTTCAGCAAAGCAATGACAGGGTTCACATGGTACACTGAAGTCAACCTGCTACCTACAGAATCAATGGTTTTATTAGAAACTTAGTGCTGCCAATGGAAAGGAGAGGAATCATTTTCCATGTGTAGACAACCAGACTCTGCATTGCATACACGAAGAAAACAGATTTGGTAAACAGGACCAAGCAAATGACGCCCTGAATTTGTAGGGCATAACTGAGAAGAAGACAATACCAGAATAATCCTAAAAATGGGAAGATTTTGCTGTTTACATAAGAAAATTATTTCTCAAATGAACTGTAATTCAAATTAAATGTTAATTAAAATTTATAGTATTACTTCAAGTAAGGGTGTACTTGACATTTCCGTTATCCTGGTACCATATACTAAAATCTTCACATGCAACAGTGTATTGTTGTGTGTACGTATGCATGCATATATTAAGACTTCCATGTTCTGGGAAAAAAAACCCCAAACAACATATACAAACAACTGCTTGTATTTTACCTTTTTCAAGTAGATGATACCTTTGTCTTGAAATTACATCTTTCTAAAGCAAGCAAATATAATGTATTTCATTTCCTTGACAGATACTCAATTTATACAGCTACACATAAACAGTGAAAAGGAAATTGAAGCTGTGAAATAAAAAGTCAGAACGATGCCTTTTGACACCAAGTCTAGCAAAAGGCATTTTATGTAAACTTGGAAGCAGTGAAAAAGTAAAAACATATAAGATTTCCACCATCACCTACTAAACCTTTTGGTATAGCACTTGAATTTATATCTTTTGAAATTCACATTTCAAAAATGGTCACATTCAACAGACAATGACAGAAGAAAAATTCAGAGATAACCTATATAATGTATCAGGTGTTCATTCTGTATCTAAAGAGATGACAAGGAAACAGTAGATTGATTCATACCACACTCCTTTATTGAGTTAAAGCTTCCAAGTGTTAACACTGAAGCTAAAGGTACTGCTTTTAGACTCTTGTGGTCTAAATATAGAGAACTCTAAGTACCCCAGGAATACCAGGAGAGACAAAAGCAGCAAAAGAAAAGAATTCCTGATACTTTTGTCCTGATATTTCCATGACAAGGATTATGCAGTCTAGGTAAGTCTGGAAGAACAAGTTTGCTTTCAATACCGTTGTTTTATGAAGGCGAATATACTTCTAATTGATTTTTTTCTTTTAGGAGTCACTGCTGTATATTCCTCAATGGCTACTGAAAACTGAAATTTATTACTTTGAAAAAAACAAACAAATATTTAATTTTTCTAGAATTATTACGAAACCCAGATACTCTCCCACCCTTTCTGAAAAATACATTTTTATACCACAAATAAAGAGCTGGAATCTCAGTATATCTGAGACAATAAAAATCAGCCCTCTGAGATTATTCTACAAAAGCCAAACAGTCCACACCAAAACCAATCTCAGGAACTGGAAATAAAAAATTTTAACCAGTAACATCGCCTACATTCTGAAATTTAAAAAAAAAAAAAAAACCAAAACCAAACAAAACACCCAAACCAATAAAAAAGCCTTACAACTGAATTTTGTGCATGTGTACATCTGTTAACAAAATGCATATATAGACAAAAAGAGAGGAAAACAAAACACCGCTCTCTGAAAACACTTTGTATACAAAGGTGAGTTGTATCTCTGAATTAGAACTTCAGAATCTGGAAGATGCTCTAACTTGGATAACAGCGAACACTGCAGATAGCATTTTCATATTATTTATCTCAGCCCCAGAAAGAGGGGCAGATGTTTACATTCGAACCTTGGCCCAGTTCACAGTATCTGGAAACAAGTTTGCAAAGTCATTACAGATATAATTAACTTGAACTACTGGCTGAACTGGAAGGTCACCAGAAGGGTGGCAAGCACAGGGAAGGGCAGAGAAGTGGCCACCGAATTGATTCAGTTTATTATAAAGTGCTTACTGAGCTCATTGGAGACTAACTACTGCAAACAAGTGGTTCCTTCAGACTGCTCAGAAGACTGGACAGCAGTTCCTGACTCCTAAAAGGTGATGAGGGACCTGCCTTAAAAAATGTTACATATACCTTTTAAATAAACATGCTCAGTGTGTCCTTCCTGGGAAACATGGCCTAATTGCTAGTGGGGGCCCCAACTAACAGCACAGAAAAAAAAAACAGAACTTTTAACTAATTACCTAACATTTAAGATTTCAGCTAAACCCAGCTGGTTAAAAAAAAACCCCATACATGGTGGAGTTCAAATTAATTCCATGAATATCTCAACTGAATGATAATAGGGAGCCAGAGACTGAAAAAGTATCACTGTATTCATGCAGCTGTGTAAACCTCACTTGAAGAAACAAACAATGAAAAAAATTAAAACCTGACATTTTTGGAACATGTATTTTAACTGCCTTTTTTAAAATAAAAAGCCTTTCAGAATTGTTTCACTGTTTATTTTTTTAAAATATAAAGTATCAATGCACTTTTAAAAATATATCTTTGTAAAACATTCATATTACTCATAAAAATACATTTGTAGTAACTCTAACAATTAGACCTTCAAAAGACATTTAACAAATAAAAAATATAAAATTTTAACACCACTATTTCCAATTTTTTTTAAAGGTGAAGCACACTGAAACTGTAAAACCTGACCGTTTTCGGACCTTCTATTGCTTTAAATGTCTGGGAATAATCCTTAAAATACTTTCTAACCATAAAACAGTTCCACTCTGATTTTCCAATAACATTGTTATTAACTCAGACAAGGTAGAAAAGTTACCTCAAGATAACTTGTCATTTCCATATGCAGCGTTATTTTGTTCTGGTTTTATCACCTTAGGGTTTTTTTTTTGTATTTAACTTTCAGCAAAGTAATACTTAAAGGCCAGGTAAGCAAAGGTATACATACCTGTATGGACAACATATTGAGCGATAGGATTATAGCTTGTATGTGATTCTTGAATTATAAGGGTACGCTTCTCAAGATACCGAAGAAAGGCCTGGTCTTTTTATTTTCCTTCAATTTTTTCTTAAAATAATATATACATGAAGCAAATCCAGCAGCATTAGAGTAACATTAAGCTAAATTCTGTTATGGTACACAGTATAAGTGTGCCCTCTGTCGGT
Organism: Hylia prasina; assembly: GCA_013397195.1. NCBI lineage: Eukaryota > Metazoa > Chordata > Aves > Passeriformes > Sylviidae > Hylia > Hylia prasina. Next base: position 582,713 of record VYXD01010577.1, on the reverse strand, counting down.
GGGCAAGTCCCACGGAAAACACAGAGTTGGCTGAACAGGTATGAACAGCCAGAGCACAGCCACCCCTCAATCACACCCTCATGCACCCTCACAACGTTACAGTCACTTTTGAACATGTAATTCAAACCCCACATAAATGTAATGACAAAAAGCCACAAGTTCACGGTTTTGGGAAGCTATGTTGTAATCCCTATAAGCATTTGGTGGAGAGTGTTACCAGGTGTGCAGTGCGGGGCAGGCAATGGCAGGTCTCGCCAGGCTCAGAGGAGCCCTGCCTGCCTGGGCAGGGACCCCTCACACAGCACCTGCTCTGCACCACGGGGGACTCTCCTCACCCCCCTGAGAACAAACCAACAGGTAACTTCCCTCAACCTTTCTCCACAGCTGAGGTACTACTGCAGTTCTCTCTTCTGAATCTATGATTTATAAAAGAAAATGAAGGTTCCAAATTCAGCATTGGAACCAAAACGGCTGCAATTCAAGTAGGCCTAGAATCCTTTCTGCTGCCTGATTTTAAGACCAAATGACACCAAATCAAATGACTTGAAAAACAAAGCCAAATTCACAGGGATGTCTTATTCAGGCACTCTGCAAAATGCCATCCCACACTGTCAGTCACTGCTGTGTCTCAACGTTCTGCCTCTGAACATTTAAAACTGAACAGAGACTGGCAAAACAAAGACAGGCTTCTGCGATGGCATTTAAATCAAATCAGGAAAAAACTCAGGCACTTTTAAGGTTATGCTGCTTTGCAAAATCCAGAAAACTTTCACTCACATTTTCCTCTTTTGAAAAAAGAATGCTGCAGCACTTTCCAAAAAGGAATGCTCCCCCTATAAGCAGTATCATCATAGTAGCTATGCAAAATAACAAGTTAAATCAGACCAATTAGTAAACAATTAGGGTTATTTGGCATAACTAGACAATCATTAATCCTGAAATACATGAATGATGACTTTAAGTCAGCTAAGAGCAACAAGAGACATGAGGTAAATTTATGATTTCCTCTTGCAGAACACAAAACCCAAGAATTTCTGATAGCTAGAGATGCTTAAAAAAGAATAACAAAAATAGTGGAGAAACAAATTGCCAAAATATTTTAAGCACATAGAAGGAGACATTGATTTTCAATCTTCATCAGGATAATCCAGACTAAAGCATGTATCTCTTTTTCTAAATAATTAACCGGTTTGCAAAGACTTTTTTATGTCCTTCAATATGCAACAGCTCTTGCTGATAGCATCAAGTCCAGCTTCTGATTTTCTCTCATGAAGCTCTTATGAAAGGCCTCTTGGACTGACAAACATCTTTGCTTCAAAATTGTCAAACACTCCCAAAGCTATCAAAGCAGTAAAACAAACAAAAAACTACTTCCTATGTAAAAAGCACTTTTTATCACTTTCTAAATATTGTATCTATATAAAAAACATATTTATGATTATGAAGCCAACATATATACCAACATATATATACCAACACACCACTGAATTTTGCACATAGCTGGCTGTTCCCAGCCTCCACTGCAACTTGTATGCCCAAGGAAGCACACTACCTAGAGTCCCATCTGTCTTGCTTCTTGGTATGCAGGAGCATAAAAGAAACAGTGTAGATAACAGTATCTGGTTAGTTTTAGCACTCTTGCGTTCCAAGAAACCTCTGAAAGAAGCCAGCTCTAGAAATATTTCTACGTAGGTGGTTAGTTAAACCCAATAATGCAAAGATGGAACAGGAAAAATTCCTACTTGCACCATCTGAAAAGTAACTAAGCCTTCATATTTTGCCTTATCCAAATAAAGGGAAAGACATTTGAGAGGTAGCTGAGCAATATTTAGGTGAAAATAAACAGTGAAGAAAGTAAAGTAGAAAACATGAAGAAAGCCATATAGGGAAACATATGGCCTATTTAAAAAGAAAAACAAACCAAAAATCAACCAACCACAAATAAACCCCCAAACAAACCAGCACCCAAGAAAAAATATAAGTGGATCCTGGTATTGCCAGAAGGAATATACAGGACAAAAATTTCAGCAGGAATGAAATGAAGCAAAACAAGAAGTATTTTTAAAGTGCATATCAAATGTTACTTTCATGATGCACTTCATGAAGTAGTGTTCATTCTGAAGTTTGCAGCATATTGTGCAAAAACGAAGGCCAAGTATGAAAAATGTCTGTTGCAGCTGCAGAGGTCATACTGTAACTCCAGCTGACAACACTATGCTTGGAATGCTTTCCCATAGCAAGTCTCCAAGCATTTGTGGTGATTTACAGAATCTCATCAAGGTGAACAACTGGGATTGACTTACAGTGGTTGAGAAGAAGAGGTAGCAGCAGCAGGGAGGCAGAAGAGGGGGAAGGAAGACCATGCTGCTTCCCACTTTCCTCAGCTAACAAGAGGTGATCTCACCAGCAGCACCTCCTGTCTTATGCCAAAAGCAGCATTGCTATATTTGGGTATGGTAGCATCAAAAATAATGATTTTACCTGTAGATTTCTATTTCAGCAGAAGTCATGAGTATGGACTTAACAGGGCTGTTTTTCTCCAACAGCCACAAGCTTGCATTTATATCAGAAAACCAAGATAAATTATTTTCCTGTGTTAAACAGATCTCAGCATGTAAGTACTACATCACAGAACTTATTTCTAATTATACTACATAATAATATAGCAAGCAGACCTCTCTGTAAAGCAACATTACCATCACAGTGCAGTTTCTAGCATCAATCAGTAGTACTGAACTTAGTCTGACCCCCACTTAGATACCAGCGACCTGCTCTTCATAGCAATTGTTTACATGTTCAGTCTGCTTTGAACTTCCTTGAAATCCCTCTTCTTCCAAAAGAAAGTCCTACTCTTCATTCAAATTTGATAAGCAGTATCTTTCTGTAATAGAGAGGTTTCAAATAATTCCTTTTTTATAGTTTTTTCCTATCATATCCACTGCTTATAGAAAACCCTCACATTTTTGTGTCTTAGTATCTGAGTTGTACCCAAATAACTCACTTTAATCGATGCATAGCAGCCCTTATGTGTCTAGAGATACCATGGCTACATCTACATGCATTTTAGAAGAATTCAAGCATCTTTTATCCTGCCTCAGTCAGGGATAAGACTAGAAAAACACATGCAGATTAGGATCATTTGCACTGAAATGATGCAGTTGAGGATAGCCAACAAAAAATATGGATTTAAGACAGGATAAGTAGGTCATAAATTGCTTTAGTGTCACTAAAAGTCTACTCTATGTGCCAGAATAGGGCCAAACTCACAACAGAGAAAACCACTCAAGTAAAAGCTGAAAGAAAATAAAATCCTAGGTGCACAGAAGTGACAAGCTATACCACAACCTTGTTTTCTCCTAGAAAACAATCCCCAAAACTAACTTTGCTGAGAATTTAGTTATCAGATAACTCAATAAATACTATATTCAGTGGTCAACAGCACTAATAATTCCACAGATTCCACAGTCTAAAGAGAATCTATCACCATCTCTGTCATATAGCAATTTTGAATTGGTTGATGAGGCCCTCACGTGTGACAGTACACCATACTCACCAAGCCCTTGTGCAGTTCAGGACTTGGTTGCTCATGTATCTATCTAGAGCCACTCTCCCATGTCCTAGTCCTGCCCCGAAAATAGGAACTTTACTGGTGGCAATGGGCAAGCTATCAGCCAGGAAGGACTTGAGTGTTGTTTCTTGTCAGTCTATCCAAGCCCTCAGGCTTCCGTATCTATCACTCTTCTGTATGTGCTCTCTTGAACGTACCACTTCAACTTCAGAATTCAGATGTAAGGCATCTACTCTAAATTGTTCTCAGGATACCAATAAAATCAACGTTTTGTGAGAAACAAGTAAGATCTCTTCTGTTTCATTTCTCAAAGGAGGATGGCTTTTTTAGACATTAGCCCCATTTTCAAATTATTTTTCAGCCAAAAAATTAAGAGTGCTCTGAGCATTACAATAGGCCTCAGTCCCTTGACCTTTCATTAGATTGAATGAACTGCTAAACTGTACTGAAAGAAAGAATGCTATTTTCCATTAAATGGTGTTCCTGAGGAAGGTATCTCTGAACTTAATTTCTATTACATTTACCTTTAGAAGAACAGGAACACTTACTAAATACTAATACACTAACTAAAAATATTTAGGGTCACAAGCAGAGATGCACACAGTAATCCAATCTGAAAGAAGGCAGCTATAGAGCACACACTTTGTGCATTCTACAGCGACCAGCTCTCCTTGACTCCCTCACCTGAACAAATACGTATGAAAATTGCTTAAGTCCTATAGTTTCCTTGAACCCATCAACCATATTTTACTGTGTATTTCTGTCAGCTGGGTTTTATTCATTCATGAGATCCCAGCTACACAGAAGAAAAGATTAAACTCTACCACATAATGACAGGATTCCAAAAAGGGAACTTCACCATGAACCTTAACAATTTCATTAGCATTTAATTATTCTTAGGAAGTACATATACGCAGCAAAAATATGCTGGAAACAGGACACTACCACAGTACATCTTAGCAAAAGAAAACACCAGTTGGTACTACCTCAGTGATCTTCTCCCAGTCTGTCCACTGTTTTATCTAACAGAATTTAACTTTATCCTTGCAGATAACTAATACAAGTCTGGAGGAGAATTTTCTTTGTTGCACAGAACATCACACTTTTGCCTCACAAGACAGGACACTAGGGGACATGTTTTTTTTCCCAATCTCTTTTTCCAGAAAGAAGGCAACAAATGGAAACTAACTGAAAGAATCTTCTAAAGCCTGCAGTGATCTTTTCACAGCTCTCAAAACAAACATTGCAGCTTTACCAGTATGAACTTGTAAGTCATTCTTCTAGAAGAGCTGTTTTTCCTTTGCAGGGAATATATCTTCTTTCCCTGTTTTTATTTGGTCACATGGCTTGTTTTATCCTTCTGAAGTTCTTATTTTCTTGAATGGGTTGTATGATGTTTCATCTTTGCTTTGCTTTTCCTTCTAATTCTCCAGTTAACATTTCCTAGTATTTAAATAAACATTTTGGATCCTGACAAAAACATCCCCTCACCTTGAAGCATCTCTGTAATACCAAACCCCATACCAGTTTGCATCATCAGTTTGCATGTGGTTTACCTCAGACCACAACTTTACCTTGTCATTCAAAAATCCAAGTTTCTGATTTTTCTCTAAAGATTCATTTGTGAATGTATCACTAGTAATATCACTTCCTACTTACTTAATTAAAACCATAACTTGGAACCAAGCTGAAGGAGATAGGCACCATCCCTGACATTTTTATTAGTGTGCTTTGCCTAAGTAGTGTTTTGCGCTTTAGGGTTAAAATGGGTTACAGCAAGAGTTTAGATTAAAAATGCACTAGTAAGTAAAAAACAGCTTCAGATGATCAAGTTATTAAAACTTTGAGAGAAAATGGATTAAAAACAACTGCTTTGAAACATATTTTCTGGCACCAACACCCTCAGATATCATGAAAGAACACTGAACAGTAACAAGTGGTTCAGGCTCATGAGGCAGGAGATGAAGCATGGGACTCCACCACTGAACAGGCAGCTCTACTCAGCCAGGCTTCTGATCAGAAGTACCAGATATGTCTGAAATGCAGCTTAGACTTTTCTTTTTACCTGCATATCTATGCCAAGCGCTGCTGGCAAGCCGGGTCAGTTCAGTCATCTCAAAGAGAATAAAGCCTCCCAAGTCCCTGAAGGCTATTCTTATGCCTATAGTTCCCACATTGTTATGTGATCATTAGATAACGCAAGAGGGAAGGTGGAAAAAGCAAAACCAAGGGCAGAAGGGAGTATCTGCCTGTTTCTGCAGTAGTCTCAAGTTAGATCACTCTAATCATGCTGTCAGACTCCACTGAATTCTCTTGACTAGCTGTTGCCAGATCAGCACTGGTCCTGTACCACAGGCAGGAATCACTACCAGGCAGCACCCACAGCAGCCCCACCAAGGCAATTAGAGCTGCAAGAAAACCACCTATCACTGAACATCTAGATATCCAACTACAGGTTTACAGGATTGTCTTGGAGCCCTCTGTCTATCAGACAAGGATCACTCATTGAGTCTTAATGGACTGTTACTAAAATAGGGAGATCGTGGGACAATGGTTTGCAGAGACTTCAGCAAACGAGTTTGGCTGGGTTCACTTTCAGGTGTCTGGAGTCTGGAAGAACAGATGGGCATCAGCAGCAAGCCTGTGGTTACACACAAGCCTTTTAAAGTCTGCTTTAAATACCAGGGGAAGGAGGGGATATACAATATAGGAAACTTTGGGCAGAAAAGAAAAGTGGGTGAGCTGTGTTTTACAGCAGCAGAGTTGATCAAACTACTATTCTCTTCCTAAATGAACTGATTGAGGAGACTCTGAACTTGAGATATTTTTCTGTTTCTGACTGTAATCATATGCTTCAGCCTTTAAAACCTCTTAAATAAAGAAGGTGTATTTTGAAACTCTGCTAAGTCTTAGGATTTGTATGGCTATCAAACTATGGGTATCAAACATGCTTCTCAAACATAAAAGCTACCATACAGAGTTAATCCAAGTATCTAGTTAACATCTCCAGACATAAGATCTCCAAGGAGAATAAAAGCAGACCAAATACACGCTACTTTTTACATAGTACCTTTCCAACTACTTTCATGGACTTTCATACAATCAGATTCCATCTGTATGTATGTATTCTGCATTAGTATTTTTAGAAGTATCCACTCTCCATGGATATCTCATCTCTTGAACCCATGAGGAATTTTAGTATCTACAGCAACATTTGTCAAACTGTTGTAATACCTACTACACAAAGGTATGAAAATGCTATTCTTCCTTCAGCAGACATCTTTCTCCCACTTTGGTTTTTGGGTTTTTTTTTTGCAACAAAACTGTAACTGTCACTGACTTTGTTAGTTTTGAAAAACACTTTTCTTACACTTCTTGGAAGATGCATCTTTCATTCTGTGTAAAATGAAAAAACATTCCTATTTAAGTAGTACAACTATATAGTAGCCTCTGGACAGCTGCAAACAAGGTTCAAAATACATCAACTACACACTCACAACTAGGTCTTGTGGCCTACAAAGGCCACAAGAAAATAACTTTTAACACCAACTTTAATTATTGAACAGAAGAGAAATTTCTGCTACTTCAGATTTATTTTAATCTGGTGGAATACATAGCAGAGAAAAATAAAAAAATAAGCATTTTAAAATTATTTCTTAAATGCCACTTTGCACTATTCTCCCCTCCCCCATTGCCTTTTTTTTGCATTCAAAATAAGTTATTTGTTTATTCTCTGATACTGAAATAATATACAAACTTTTCAATCATAGAAGAGATCTATCAGATAAAATAATTCATTATACATAAGAAAACAGCCATGCAAAGGTAAATGTAAGGGTCCCACCCATTAAATACCATCTTAAAGAATGCACACAAAATTTCTGTTCAAGTCCTCATGCATTCAAGTTTCTTTTCACATAACTGTAATTCTACAAAACATTTCATGTTGACTTCTTAATTCATACTAACCCATTAGTGAAAAAAGAAAAAAGCTCATTTGGGTAAAGCTTTCTGTGTATAAAAAAATGGAGAACAGCAGAGAGACCATACTATACAAAATCCACCTGTTATGGCAAGGCTGAAGAATTCCGATTTAACACATGTTCATATTACAATTACTTGTAAGGTGATTTACATAATCATAAGCTAGATCAACAGCAGTCTAAATAGATAATTCTAAAATTAAAGTCTTCAAAGGATTTCCAGTAAGCTGAAACACTCCCAGCACTTACAGATGTCAGAAACAACAGGAGCAATTGCCTTTCAAGCCAGAAATTTTACTTTTACAACACAACTCCCCCTTTGCAAGCAGCTGACACTTTGTTACATACAAACTATGTTCTTTCCAGTATTTCACTTGAAGTGGCCTTCTACAAGACAAATGTTTCTTAAAGTGGAAGACCTTTTCTTTAGAAGAGACAGGAAGCATATTCATGAGAAGATGGCTATTCTGTAGGAGCAGAAAACTGAAATGGCACAGGAGATATTGCTGGGAGAAGCTGTCAGAGGAGTGGTGAACACAGTGCAGGATAACAGGGACAGGGAATACATTTGCAATGACAAGCCCACTGACCAGACAGTACACAGCAGAATAAAATCCCAGCAACTGGGAAGCCATGCCACAAATTCACTTGGCCCACTAGCAATTAGCATGGGACAGAGGCAAAAACATTGCTGAAGTGGTGGCTTCCTGAGATATCCCGTGTTCTTTTCAGAGAAGGTCCCTACCACCTCCATATTCTCCATATTCCACATTCGATATTCTGTACAGAGATCTCCAGCGCATGGGTGCACTCACTCAGGAACATCTGAGTAGCAGCAGAGACTACTTAAGAGTAACGTGTACATGACAGCACACATATATACCTTATAGAAGCCTTCTTGTACCTAAAGGGGCCTATAGGAGAGCTGGACAGGGACTTTTAACAAGGACACGTAGCCACAGGAAAAGGGGGAATGGCTTCTAAATGAAAGAGGGAAGGTTTCGATTAGAAGAAATTCTTCACTGTGAGTGTTATCTACAGGGCAACCAAGGGATCAGGCCCACCCAGCATGGTTTTAGGAAAGGCAGGTCCTATTTGACCAACCTGATCTCCCTTCTATGACCAGATGACGCATCAACTGGATGAGAAAGGCTGTACATGTTGTCTAGCGGGACTTCAGCAAAGCTTTTGACACTCTCTCTCTCAGCATTCTCCTGCAGAAACTGGCTCCTCATGGCCTGGTCAGGTTCATTCTTCACTGGATAAAAAGCTGTCTGGGATAGACACACCCAGAGAGTGGTGATGAACAGTTACATCCAGTTGGTGGTTGGTGTTTCCCAGACCTCTGTACTGGGATCAGTCCTCCTTATTATCTTTATGGATGATCTGGACAAGGGTCTAGGGCACCTCAGTCAGTTTGCAGACAGCATCAAGTCTGGCAGGAGTGTTGATCTGCTGGAGGCCAGGAAGGCTCTGCAGAGGGATCTGGACAGGCTGGATCAATGGGCCAAGGCCAACTGGATGAGGTTCAGTAAGGCCAAGTGCTGGGTCTACACTTGGGTCCCAACAACCCCATACAGTGCTACAGACTGGGGACAGAGTGGCTGGAAAATGGCAGGAAAGGGATGAAGTAGCTGGGGATGCTGGTGACAGTGGCTGAACATGAGCCAGTGTGCGCTCAGGTGGCCAAGAAGGCCGATGGCATCCTGGCCTGGATCAGCAATAGTGTGGCCAGCAGGACCAGGGCAGGGATTGTCCCCTTGTACTTGGCACTGGTGAGGCCACACCTTGAGTCCTGTGTCTGGTTCTGGGCCCATGACTGCAAGAAGGACATTGAGGTGCTGGAGAATGCCCAGAGAAGGGGAACAAGGCTGGGGAAGGGCCTGGAGCACAAGTCCTACGAGGAGTGGGTGAGGGAGCTGGGGTTGTTTAGCCTGGAGAAAAGGAGGCTCAGGAGAAACTTCTCCCCAACTCCGTGAAAGGAGGCTGTAGCCAGGTGAGGTCTGGTCTCTTTTCCCAGGCAACCAGTGACAGGACAAAAGGAAATGGCCTCAAGCTGAGCCAGGGAGGTTCAGGTTGGACATCAGGAAGAATTTTCTCACTGGGAAGGGTAGTTAAGCATTGGAACGAGCTGCCCGGAGAGGCTGTGGAGTCACGGTCACCAGAAGCATTCAAGAAACAACTGGACATGACAGTGCTATGGTTTAGTTGTTACGGTGGTGTTCAGTCAAAGGTTGGACTCCATGATCATGGAAGTGTTTTCCAATGCAAATGATTTTATGGTGAAACATCACAACAGGTTGCCCAGAGAAGTCATAGATGCCCCATTCCTGGAATTGTTTAAGGCCAAGCTGAACACAGCTCTGAATAACCTGATCTAGTTGTAGATGTCCCTGCTCATTGCAGAGGTGTTGGACTAGATAACCTATGAAAGGCCCCTGCCAACTCAAATATTCTATAATTCTAAGATGAGGTGTAGAATCTCCTAGTTCAGTTGCTTTCTTAAATGTAATTTTAGATTTTGAGATATGCAAGCCCGAAATAATCAAGGCATGCTATCATATAATATTTTTCTTATTAATTTAAAAATAAAAATTGTAAAATTACATTTTGTAAACAAATTCTATATATTAACTAATTTTGCATATGTGGACAATTTAAAATAGTTGTGCTATTTCAGTAAGTAAATTCCAACTAAATAGTTGGAAAGAAGGAAGAAAGCCCTAAGAAAGCTTAAGATGACGGCAGAGGCAGCAGAAACAAGATTGCCAAGCCCCCAGTTTGAGAAGCACTACAAAGGTGTGCAACAGGCAGTTCCACAGGAGGATGAGAAAGGGAAGCGTGAGTCAGACTCTCCCCAATCCTTTATTAACAGGTGTAGAAAACACCAGACCTCACTCCCTGACTGTCTTCTCTCTTGCACAAAAACAGGTGCTAAAAGTAAAACATATCAGATTCAATCCCAGGGTTGCACAAAACACATATTCTCATGCTTCCCAGGAATGCATCCTCACTAAAGCAGATGCTGGATCCAGCACATACTGCCGACTAAACTAAAATAAAATTTCTAATCTCTGGTAGTTTATTGTATCATCCTTTCACCTTCCCCTAGTTTTGCTTCAGCTGCAAATTGTGGTCTGTAGAATTCATTTTGTAAATTAGTTGAAGCGGAGATCCTGGAGAAGCAGTCTGAAGAAGATCTAAGCTCTATGGCCCTCATCAGATATAAATATTGCTCCCCTCATGCCAGGTTACCTTTCTCAGCTGTATATGGAAATTTGTTTCAGCAGCTTATCTTCAAAGCTCCATGTACCTTAGAAACACTGGTCTTCCAACAACTTCGACGTCTCACATCCCAAAGGACTAAAGTTCAATCAACCCATTTCTCTAAAGGCTATCTACAGAAAATATGCAGAGGTTCTGCTCCAATCTGAGAGAATAAGAACCAGACAGATCTCAGATAGCCAAGTCAATAGTGAAAACCCGTTCAATGGACAAGGGACATTGCTCTCGTTCCTGAACAAGTGCCTATATTTGGCTGCAATGCCCAATCAAGATCTATTAACTAAATCTTTTCCTATTGTGGAATAAAGGCCACTAGGTTTTACATCCACTAAACTGAAGAAAGGCTTATATTATCTCATTTTGCAGGGAAATTCTTGTCATAGTATAGCCAAGAAGTAAACACTTCCAGTACTGATGCAAGGGGGATTACAGCATCAAACACCTGCATAGTGTAGAAAGGCAGATTACAAAGTCAGTGGTCACACAGTGCCCCATGTGTACCAAGGACATATGAAGCATGTCACTCTGTGAGCGCATTTAAAAAAAACCCCCCAAAAAATTCCAGGGAAAATGATGTACTGGAGTCCCCAGAATTTTTCACTTCCCTTTAGACTGTAGCAAGTAAAACTCTCAAACTTGCAGAACACACTCATAATTTTCATTCTTCACCACTGTAATTAGTACATAATTACATGATAAAATACTACTTTCTGTTTTATCCAAATCTGACACAGGATCAGATGTCACAATGAGTTTGGTAACACTAATGAATTTTGTGTTTAACCAAAGGGTTTTAAAAATGACTTTATTACCTGCTTAACTGAAACAATGGTGTACTAAACAACATATGCCACACATTTTCTCAGAAGAATCATTTCAGGCTCAAACAGACAACCTCTCAAAAAAGTTGATTTTAGCACACCTTCAGTGGCCCTCAAAGTCTTCAAAAATAATAAAACCACTCCTGGAATTCAGTGAGTAAGCTTTAACTAACACTGAAACAGGCATCTAACTTTTACTGTAGGCTTTTGTTCTATAGTCAAAAGAACTAGTCAACTGTTCTATACCCTAGCTGAAAAACAAATATTTCAAGACTGGAAATACAACTGTAAAACTAATCTCCTATAGATAGACTTATCCCAGGCTAATGTTTCAGACCACTAAATGTAATTTGGAACATTGTCCCTGTGCCTTCCCCCATAAAAACCTTTCTACAGAAAAAATTAATATAAAGAAGTAATCTGACAGTCATAGGCAGTCTTATGTTTATGTTTGTATCTACCTAATATGCAATGTAAAAAAACTAGAAAGAGAAAATGCAACACAAAAAGTTATAGACTCAGCACACTTCACAGTCAACACACAATATAAATGCATTCTTCCGCACTAAAAATCCCAAAACACAATTTATGAACGCCATCTGTTTCTATTGTCTCTCTAGCAATGTATTAGCAAAATGCATAGATTTTAAAAATAGAGGAAAAAGTCTTACTCTGCTATATCAAGATATCCACAGGAAGCAGCTGCATGTAGAGGTATCCAGCCTTCATTATCTGGTTGATTAATATTTGCTCCATTTTCCACCAGAAATTTCACCATATCTACGTTATCATCTATACAAGCCTACAAAGAAAGAAAGAATTAAGAAGTAAGTTCATATCAAAGGTGTTCTACAATTCTGTGCATCTTTAAGCAAAATCTTCAGGAGAAAAGGTAAGTATTTTCACGTCTGATGAGGAAGTAGGGTTTCTGTGTTGGGGTCTGACAGCGAGACAGGAATGAGAGAGATAAACAGCAGGTGTTCCAGATTTATAAAACTTTTTAAATAAATGAGTTTAAACAGTTTAAAAAAGCCAAAAAATTATTTTCTCCGGTAAATGCATTCTGAGAAGCCCTTTACAGTCCTCACTGAAATCTTATTCTCCAATACAAAGTGGTTCCTCAGGTCTTCACTTCATCCCAGGCCCAGCTCAGCCACTTGAGTGGATAGAATAAACAGCTACACCATAAAGTAGAATTGTGACTAAGAACTAGGGAAACACATTGAAAACAACACCATAATGTGATTTTACCTGTAATGTAGAACAGACAACAGAGTATGAAGGGGATGCTACATAGTATTTCAACATCCCCCCATCCTTTTCTACTGCAGTATATTCTATACCACCATAAATCTTTTAACAGTCTGTTAATCACTCCTGTTTATAAACTTATTTAAGTATCATTTTGGCAATTGCAAAAATATTATCATCTGCCCACATCTCTTAAACAGCATTGCTCAGATGCAGAACTGCTGCCATTCTCCAGACCTCCATCTTGACTGACTCCTATTTTGTCTTTCTTCTCTGCGTTTGAGTATTTTTCTCACAGAGTGCTCCGTAAGTTTTCTTGCCAACTTCTATCCTGCTGCCCTTAAAAGGGCAGAGCAACTGAGAGAAAAGTCCCTCTGCATTTCAGGGCAGCAAGAACTCCAAGCAGCTAGACCCCACAAGACTGGTATTAATTTTTTAGCTTAATAAATCAACAATACTACATAGCCACAAGGCTGAAATGAGAACCTCTACTCTTGGGCTCCTAAATCTTACTAGGGAATTATGCCTCTAATGAAACGCAATTAAGGTATAAATTTTACTTTTCAGAATACTTCTGGAAAAACCCCCAAAATTACATAATGTTTTACCATGGAAAGAAAACAACTCGGATATTCCTGTTTAAGCAATTGCATGTTCCAAGATGAATCCTGAAGCTTTCCTCCATTCTGCAATGCTGAGGCAACAGCTGCACCATGAGGAGAATGTTGCTGCCCATGCAACCAGCCAAACAAAACCAGCCACAAATTATCCTTCTTTAACTCCATTTGCTTTAGTTAGGTACAGCTAGACTGCAACTAGACTGCAATACACTGCTTGCATTATTATTTGTTTTTCAGTTAAAAACAAAACCCCATTCTTGAATGAAATCCTCCCTACCTTTTCAGATCTTGAAAATTGACTTAAAAACCTTTTAGTCATCTCCATCCCTGAAATCAGCAGTTCTTTTAATAGTATAATTTCTTAACATACTCCAACAAAGACTACAAATTTGTCAAGCATATTTGTCTTCAATTTCTCCCACTTATTAACAGTGTACAATGATTATACACTTATAACAAGCTCTGAAAGAAAAGAATCACCTTTTTGTAAGACATTTTGTAACTTAATGAAAACAAATCAAATGCAAGACATGATTAATCAGTTTAGGAGGAAAACAAATTCAAGAAACTCAGATGTTTACACTTAACAGAAACATCAACTATATATAGACATAAATCCAGTTTTTCTGGATATTCAATTTGTCCAACCATTGATATTCTATATCTATAATAATATTCACCGGCTAATTGTAGGGAAAAATAAATGTATATCAGAAACATTTTTCAAATACAGGTATTTTAATATTAAATTTTATATGCTGAATGTTTGTTTATCTTAAAACGCCCTAAAATTCATCATCTGTGGAAGGCTATCTTAAAATAGATTAGCACTATTAACAAAAAAACCCCAACAACAACAACAACAAAATAAACCACAACAAAAAAAACCCCACCAAACAAAAAAAAACCCAACCATCTGGTTGTAACACAACCCAACACAGGACAATCCTTGTCTACTTTTCAAGTACACATGAGAAAACCTGGCAAGACATATCCATAAAAATGCTGTTGCTAAGTGAATCAAAAGCTTACATATGCAGCACATTAAAAGACATATGACTAAGTGGCTAAAAATATTTGACCAAATTTGGGCAGTTTATTGTGCCATATATGGCAAGAATCAGGAGAGCTCAAATACACTTATCAGGTATTATCAGAGATTGCACATAACAATCAAAAATATTTTATCAAAAACTCACTGTGGTCTCCAAAAAGGTAATACCTATCTTAAGTCTAATAAAACAAATTGCAGTTGATTCTGTTGCTGAAAAACATAAATCTACTGCATCCCATATCTCCATGTCTCCTTTTTCTTCTTAACAGAACTACAGGCAGATGTTGGATAGATCCTATCACTCTCAGCACTTTCCATAGGAAAGACACTTCTTACTATCAACAGGCACCTACAGACAGAAAGCCAAGAAACAAATGTTATAAAAGAAATTTTATCTAAATGTTTTTCCCTTTCTACTGCACTGCTCACTTCTAAAAGCAGTATTTATCAAGTGTCAGAAGTGCCTCTGTTGTTAAAGACTGACATCTCAACCACAAAAGGAAAGCTTGTCAGCAGAGTGTGATAAACTTAAAGCAACAGCCTCTGAATAGACTGCCCTTCTAGACCTCAGCAAGTTATTACAAAGGAAAATGCAATGTACATGCAAGATGTACATAACTAGAGTTCCACTGATGCTGCAGTACTCAGAAAGATGAATTCTCATGATTAATTCTGTCCCAAAATCTGAACAGAGAACACAGACAGCTGCAGGTCTTCCTTTTCCACATCTCTTACACCCCTTCCAAGACTCATCTCAGTTCATCGCACTCATCTGCCCCTATCCCAAGTCCCTCCCCCTTCATGGCCCACAGTGCCCACCTAGAGCATCAGTTATCACTCAGTGAAACCACAGGTCATCCTAAAACTCTTTCCAAGTACTTGCAAAACACATCTGTGGAGCCCACACACCAGCCAGCTCCTAGGGCAGGCAGAACAACTTACACACAAGATACCCTTCATCCCATGAACTGGTTTCTCTCTCTCTCAACTCCAGCCTCACCAACTGGCAGAAAGGCATTTCCACATGAAGCACTCATTACCCTGCCAAATTTGACCTAAGTTAGCCAGTGGGCCTCAAACAGAACAAGAGCTGCCAATGCAATCATATAAACCTTGTTTCCTTTGAGAACCAATTTAAAAACTAGGCTAATCAGTCATAAAGTCAAAGCAAAGTTGAGAATACAAAGTCTGGCTACCTTTTGTGATAAGAAAAAGGAAGTACATTGAAGTCCAAAAAACAGAACCACTTTCCATTTGTACAATGACCTGAAACTTGGACTGCACAGACCAGCAAATATCAACAGCACCTGGCTCCTACATAGACCAGTCCTAAGTAGGTCTAGTTTGTGCTGGAAACAACATTTTAACCATTTCCCATATATACTCAAAAGAGGATAACCAGATACCCGCTAAACATACCAGACTTTTAACTGCATTTGCTATGAATTGTATTCCAATGCAAGTGGTAGGTGATATAGCTGGCTCTTGATACTACCATGTGTTAAGAACATAGGTGATAGGGAATTATAACTTAGTCAGTAGCCTTATAAAGAGATAGTTTTAAAAGAAACATCAGAAGTGCTTGGTTCCTCAGTGAGTAACCACCCAAAGATTTCAGCAGACAGCAATCTTCCCCCAAAAGACAGGAAAAACAAGTCTGTAATTATTTTGAAAAAATCAGAAATAGAGATTGTAGAGAAAGAAGCTGTCTGTGAGACCACTGTCCCATACACATGCCACAGAGCCATACACCATACACCATACACAGGGCTACAATTTTACTGATTTTCATTAATGTTAATATCTAATGAGGTAATGGTATCTAAGGTTTAGACATTACATTTATTTTACTAGGTTTTGGTAAAATTTATCTCCATTTTAAATGGAGATATTAAAACCAACCCTTTCACTGAATTGATTAGCATTCTGATCTATTCCACAAATTATTTTGCATCTATAGGAAAACAAATGTATTTCATGTCTGCCATCACATTTTATTTTTTCCTTATTCACTCTTGGTACAGGAAAGAGTCAAAAATATGAACAAACAAGAACAAATTAAAGGGATAAACCAAGTCAAACACCCATTCTGAATTGTCTTCTGAATAGTGGTAACAGGAAGACCTCACAGAGTGGGTCTGGAGAATAGTTAATCCCCTCTTGATTTTTCAAGTGAAGTAATTCCAGTAGGTCCAAGAGGACTTAGCAGGACATGAACTTTGCTAATGTACCCAAGAATCAAAATTAAAGCAGCAGAGCTGGTTAAAAGTGGTTCCCATTCTCTCCACCTTGGATTGCTTGTTCCCTCTGCCATCACATACCCACACACCCTTACAGCTATGCTGACACATCGTGCTAAACTGAACCCAAACTGGATCAGAAAGGCAGTTAGAATTTAAAATGAAATAAAATAAGAAAAAGAAAGAAAAAAACTCTTATTTTTGATTAGAGCAGAATTATTTGCTTTGATTATATTAAAATGGGTTTTGTATTCAGAGAAGCAACACTGTTCTGAAATTAATTTTCATGTCCTAATTCACTACCAGAGAAACAAAATTTAATTTCACTCAGAATTTTCACCCATTACAAAGCCTGTGTTAAAGTTTCTTGTTTCAAACTGACACTTTTGGAAAGACATATTTTTAAATTGGCAACTGTGGTTGCTAATTTAAAAATATGTCTTTCCAATAGTTTAAATTTACAACACATTTAAGCCTAGTTTCATGTTTGTAAGTATTTTATAGAATCATGAAATATTTTGGGCTGGACGTGACCTAGTTGGTCCCTAGTTGGAAGGGATCTAGTTCCAAATCCCTGTCATAGGCAGGAACATCAGGTTGCTGAGAGCCCCATCCAACCTGGCCTTGTACAGCCTTCTTATAGAAATCACATTACTTGTTCTGTCTACCTCACTGTCCTCCCTCCCTCCCATGCAGAGCAGTTTCAACTGAAACTGAGACAAGAACAGAGGCTGAAAATAATTAAATTCATCAGTTGTCATTAAAAGGTGGTTAACCATGAGCCCTCTGAAATAATGGCACCACAGAGCAGTTCACAAAGTGAACTCAACAATTACCGCTCCCACCCAAGTCCTCGTGCTGACCTCCCAGTGAGCACAGCACCACAAGATAATCGCCAGTTTGAATGCTGGGCTCACTCTGCAATGATTTTTGCCTTCATGAGGAAAGGTTTTCTTAGGAGAGAGCACATTACAGTTCACTAATCACATCTTCGGTTCATCTTCACTGGCACTGGGAAAAAAGAGTAAATATACATATTGCAATTCTTAGAGGGTTTTTTCCTGCCAATAAACCACTAATTGAGAAGTTCTAAAAAGAAATTTGGTCAAAAGAACCAAACCAAGTTTGAGCAACACTTCCCACTTTCAATAACTTACATATTTATGCCGCATAGTAATTAACAATGAAGCACTAACAAGTGAAGTGGCAGTAAGGTGTATGAAATGAAACACGAGCCTTATGTAACTTTCAAGATACAGAGTCACAGTAATCTGGGAGTTACAGCCACTAGAATAAAGGAGGAATATTTTTTGCATCTAAACTTTTTACTCGGCCATTAATTCAATATTTTCATACAAAGTACAACATCTTAATGTTCTAATATTCCTAATAACTATGTCCTAAGAATCACTGAATATTCTGGAACACTTTCAGGATGAAGGGTAATAAGAATGACCAACAAATGAGGTTATGAAATATTAGTGATTACTACACTTATTTAATATTGAAGCCATCACTATAAAAGCAGGTATTTTACATTTGCCAAGTACTCTGTTTAATACAGTACATATAGGATGGAGAGGCTGCTGTTGATGTTCATGTTTATGTTAGGAAACAGAAGAGTTTTGGTGTTGTAACAGAACTTCAGGCATTAATATAGTATTACAGGTGACAATTGTTGCTCAATTATGAAATTAAGTGTTCATTTAGCCAACCCACAAGTCACAGCTTCTATTTTTCACTGAGCTGCGGTAATACTGGATACCTTGCCCACTCAAAAAATCTAGTTTTAGGACCGAATATTTTACGTTATTAAAGCATGCTTTCTAGTAAAAATGGTATGGTTTACAATGCAAATATCCTTGCAAAACTAAGTAATATTACCCTTTTGCTAGACTAGTGTTATTTTGTTTAATTTGCCAGTACATATTATGTGTATGATACACTTGTGTGTTATTTTTTGGTAAGAAGCGTCTACTATTTAAAATCTTGAGGAATTGGCCCATAAAAATAGTTATAATTATTATTACCATATCAAATAATTCAAACTACCAAAGCATTTCAAAAGTATCTCATGGCTTCTGCAACTTACAGCAAACTCTTCTCCAGAGAATTTCTTGGAAACACTCCACTTTTAAGTGCAGAAAATGAGAATCATTTTAGCCACCTGCAAAAGCAGGTGAGAAAGACATTTTCTCCTAAGGAAAAAACACTACTTGAGGATGATGCAATGTTTCATGTCCATTCAAGTCTCATGGGGAAGGCATGCAAAGGCTATTGAAACTGAGTACCCATTAACCATCACTGCTTAATTCAAATCTTGCAGAACTGTCAAACATTGACAAAAACAGACAAATCATTCCAGAGCTCAAACTTCTCTAGCTATTATTTCCACTTCACGTAAACAACTTGTCTAAGTTTTCTGAGATATACAGAAAACTTATATATGAGTATATCTCAACAAAAGTTCACTTAAGATTTTCTTTCAGCTCCAAGATAAAACCAACAGCTACAAGAAATCAGTAAATGTTTAGCTCAAATATGCAGTAAGAGCATAAAGTAATTTCCATCCCACAATTCTGTCTTGTTTTCTTTGCTACACTGAATTACTAAGTTAATTACATGCCCTGAAGCTTTGCTAGTTTGTAACTTATAGTTAAATCTGCAAGTTTAATTATGCACACAATTCATGAAAAATACTAAAATCTATCACTGTTAAGACTGAAATAATCTACACGTTAAAAAATTGATCGCATAGGGATTTCCCACTATTTAAATCCTAATGAATGCTTAATCATAGATCTTAATCAGGACTGCAATAGGATACACATATTTGAGCAGTTTCAGAGTGTTTCAAGTAGAGACAGAATTATTCTTGCCCTCTAACCTCCTGCCAATATAAATAAGGAGGAGAGTTGGCTGCTGCAACACTATTTACTCTAACCAGAGATGCTAGCCTTAGCCTTATCAATCCCAGTAATGGATCAAGACTCATTCTGACGGACATTATATGTACAAAACCACCCAGCCTAATGCCTGCTTTCCCGTTCTTGCTGAAAACCCCAGCTATTTCAGGTTACTTAGTATTACATGCAAATTTGCTTTCAAATAAATATTGTTTTCACTTTTAGCTTTGTGAAAATCTGTTTTAAGGAACACTTGAAATTCCCACACCAGAAGTTATCTCTTAATTAAAACCACCACACTAAATGTGTCGTATTAAACTTTAATGGTATTAATCTACTGGAACTTGAAGAAAAATCTCAAGACAACCTGCCAAAAACATCTGCCTAAACCCCTCAAATAATCCTTGGAAAATGAGATGTCATGGAAAAAAAATATTTTGGAAGAGACCAAACCATTTACCAAATGGAAGAGACGATTTCATTTTAGCATTGAAAGACTAAGTTACTGATGCTGGTGCAGATCTATCTTCCTGAACAGCCTTTTTTCTCCTGGCTCAACATAATGACAAAGTTGGTGAAGAAACTGAACTATACAAAGCAACCCCTGTCTAAAGTTCACACAAATGAGGCTTTTTCTTAAACTTGTGGTATTAAGTGCCTGGGAAGCAACTTCTGCTTTTCCTTCGATTTCTTTCAATTAAAAAAAAATGCTAGTAATTTTTGTGGGACTTGCTTATAAATGTACTTTCAGGTTTCTTAGGCAGCTCTTTAATGACATGCCAAGTGAAAGAACGTGAGTTTACCAGGCAAAATGGAAGAATGATTTGACTGACACCACGGTATTATTACAGCTGGTGCAATGTGCAAATTCACAAGCTGTCTTGACCCCTGAAGGCTCAGGCAGGTAAGAATGTATAAATTACATAGGACAGATTCTCATTTTAGCTGTATGTTGAAACCTATCAAAAATCAGTGAATTTGGTAGTCACATCCAGAAGTGAATTTCAGGCTCATTTGTTTCACAAATGGCTTTCTCTTTTTTCTGGCCTCTGCCTTCACAGCTTGCTTTCTGAGGCAATTTCAACAGATCAGAGAATCACAGAATGGGTCAGGTGGGAAGAGACCACAGTGGGTTATCCAGCCTAAACCCCGCTCAAAGAAGGTCATCTTAAGAGCACATGGCACAGGATTGTGTCCAGACAGTTCTCCAGTATCTCCAATGAGGGAGACTCCACAGCCTCTCTGGACAATCTGTTCCAGGACACAGTAAAGAAGTTCTTCCTCACACTCAGGTGGAACTTCCTGTTCATCAGTTTCTGCCCATTGCCTCATCCCATTGCTTGGCACCACCAAGAAGAGCCTAAAAACATCATCTGACATGCTCCCTTCAGATATCATAGACACTGACGAGGTCCCCTCTCACTCATCTCAAGGCTGAACAGGCCCTGTGGCTGATGCACCCATGCTCAGTGGGACAGAGACATACAACCCTCCACATCTACCTCCTGACAAGTATGGAAAGGAAACAAGGTTCAGGAGTAAACAAAATTGGCATACTGTAAACATATAGTGCCATTGTACCGCTATGCTTTCATTAAGCATTTATTGCTAGAACTTTGGCTGATAGCGATTAGTTTTCAAGGCCACACAATGTGCAGATATTACCTTTGAGGAGAAAGCAATGCCATATAGGACATGTATTTTTGTCCCAGTCAAATTAAACAGTAGCCAATTGCATTTCAAATAGGGCTTTTTTTCCATGAGTAAACACAACCTGCTTTTAGCATATGGGTGACTAATCAAGTTCTTGAGCCAAAGCAGCTTTCAATTTAAAATACTTAACCTCCCGATATCCCCTAATGCACTTTCTTAACCAAAATAATCTAGCAAAACAAAAAGGCATCAATAAAACTTTGTAGGGGAACCTGTCTACATAACAAATAAGTTTATTCATTTCTGTTGTTTTCTTTTTTTCCTCTGCTTGTGACTATCACCTCTATACATACAGTTCTGAGTTCTTCAGAGTGGAAGAATGCACTGCCCTGGAAGAAAGCAAACCTGACCATATCTATCAGCCCTCCTCTGTGAACTCACAGGCTATGTCTGTATTCTAGTCATCAGCTGACGTTTAATCTTCTGCATTAGCAGGATCTAGGGGAAGTTTTCACTGCTTTCTAATTTTAGCTAAGTGAAGTGGCAAAACTGAGTAGAATAAAAGTAATAACACTGAATTTAAGAAAAGCAATGATAACTCTTCACTCCATCAAGGGGAAAAAATTTACATGCTGACAGAGCATACTAGAGTAATCAAGACAGACTTTCTGTGTGCTCACTTTCCTAGTACAAATTACTGCTGACAATAAAAAGCACCTTTAACAGAAAAAACCAAGATTACAGGTACAAAAAGGCAGTGAGACAGTCATTCAATTAGCACTTGCCATGTGTGGTTTTATCCTTAGCATTACACAGTATATTAACAGTACATTAATACAGTAAAAGCAGATATAGCAAGCTGATAAGGCTGGTATCACTCTTTTACTCCCTAACCAGGGGAATCTCTGAAAATAAATGACTAATCTGTATAATTCAATTTAACACAGACTAAAAAAAGTACATGCAAAATATGAATAATACATCAGTTAGATTTATATACATTTTACATGTAAAAAGTAAATATAATCAAATTGATAAAAAACCTCATACATGAATGGAACCAAGAATAAAATAAGAAATAACACTGGCATTTCAAATTGCTTAAACATTAATCAGATAATCTTAAATATGATAAATATATTTATCAAAAGTGCATTCTATGCACAAAGCCACTTAAACAAAGGTAGGACGACATATAAACAAGGAAACTAATTGTTTCTCAATTTTCCATTTTTAAGGAAAGAATATCTTGCCCCTGCTACTTTCTGTTCCTAGACTGGGAAAAGAAAAGCTATTCTTCTCTAATATAAATCCTAGAAAAATTTTTAATTTGTGATCAAACTTATGAGTCATTGAATTGACTAGATAAACTGGAAATAATTTTCAGCTTTTCAAAAATGCTTCTAAGTCTTGAAGCTGACTTAGGGCTGCAAATCAGCAGGTTCAGGATGAAAGTAAAGTATTCTGACAGGCTCACTAAAATTCTAGCAGAAAACCAAGGTTTTTCTAAAAAACCACAATTAAATAGAGTTTAAGTGAAATTATCCAAAAGCAAATCTGCCAAACTTGTTACAGTAAATATCAAATGGCTGCTTTTTCTCAAAGCTGTATTTTCAATATAGATTTTGGCTATTCAGATGGCAATAAGGTGAGAAACCTTTTGATTCCTTGCAACCCTGCAGATGTCAGACAACACCTTTGCCAGGTGTATCATCAGTAACACCTCAATGCTCCTCAGGACAGGTCTTGGCCTGAGGCAGGGCAACACAGAAGTATTGAGAAACCTTCAGAATAATCCTCACAACACAATGTGTTTTACACATAACAGTGATGTCTATGCATTTTAACTTAACTTTTCATCAAAAAAAACCCCAGGAAGCAGCTCTCCAATTTTCCCCAATTTTTTTCCCAGTGGCTGTGGAACACCATATATACATAACTTCATTTTACAATTACTCAATTCATTTCTGCTTTCAGAAGTACATTCAGAACAAAACCAACAAAACCAGAAGAAACTGGGACATGGTTTGCTTTATGTTCTAAGTTTGACAGAATTAATCAGGGGAGCACAAAACGTATAGACAATGCTAAAAAAATCAGTGTCATGTAATTGCCATATACATTTTCATATTCCACATTGTAGGAACACACAGAGCATCATTTGGAACAACCTGTCCAAAGCCTTTTTTCTCATTTAATCTGCACAAAAAAATGTCCCTGTGGTCCCCAAAAGGTAAGGTACTTGCAACAGACAAAGGTCACCAAGACTCAAATTCTCTGCAAGTGTAAGATGACATCAGGATATACCTAAAGCCAAAATTCAAGTCAGCCAAATTAGTTAAAGAAACCACTGGAAATTAAAAAAAAAAAAAGTGTATTCATGGTGTCCCTTTGCTAAACAATCTTCTAAAATAATTTACATACATGCTTCAGAACAGTTAACAAAATTGTTTTGTTTAAACAAATAAAGAGATAATAATCAAACAACCACAAGCCTCTGTCAAGTATAAAGAATAAAAAGAAGTATTCAAGACCTAACTCCCTCTCTCAAAGGCCAGCTATGCAGCTGTTCATCTGCACAGACCTAAGTTTGCAACTTCTAAAAAAGGCATTTTTGCCACAGTGTAACTCAACACCCCCCTCAATAGACTCGCTACATTGTGAGCTTGCTGAAGCAAAGCTTCACTGGTTGGAGGGAAGAGGAAACCTGCGCTCCCTTCTGGGTGCTTCCTTTGCCCCAGCAGCAACCCCAGTCCCACCTCCCACAATATCTTTTGATTGTATCCAAATCTTTCACCAGCACAAGACAACAGCCCTGAGTGCTTCCTAACAGGGACAGACATCTAGGATTTCTCTCGAGCCACAAAAATAACAACATCCACTTTTGAACCCTCTCTCTCCCATTAGAGCACGACAGGAGTACCAGCTTTGACATCGGATTCCCTCTGGTCTATATAAACAGGAAATTCTTTGGTACAGTTGTCCCATTAGAAACTCATTATGACAGATTAACAAAGAAACTGCAACTTATCACAAGTTCCTAAGAAACCAATTACATCCCAATTACACTGAAAAATGGTCAGGAAGACAACAGCCAACAAGTAAAATAATCTAAGTTTATTTAGACCCATCCACAACAGTATGTATCACTACATATACACAATACATGGCATTTTAAAAGAGCCAATTTTCAAGTCTTTTTTTTTAATCCTCTGAATGGGTATCACATGAACCAGAAGCCAGTATTCTAAAAAGCAATTTTATTAGGAAGTTACAGCAGTAGAAAAATACAGCGAAAGTATGGCAGCAATTAAAAATCATTTTTTAACAAATGAAACAGAGACAATCAAGATAAAATCTGAAGTAAAAAAAGGTATAAGTAGTATAAACTTAGAGCGTAAAAATTTGGAAAGAAAAGTTACAAACGTCAATGAAAAAACAGCTGTCAGAGGCAGTAATATTAAGCATTTTTTAGATATGTTAAGAATGGAAAAAAACCCTGAAACAATATGCAGGGCATATATAAATTAATATATCTATATATAAATACAGAAAATTGGTCAACAAATACTTCTATGTTGTGTTTTGAAAGAATCAGAAAGTTTTGTCTTGCATAATGAGGCTGATAAATCTTCTAGTCTACTAGTGATAAGGAAGAACATTAGAACCCCATTGATCATTATTTTACCTTAGTAGATCTTGGTAATACAAATCACAACTACGCTTGGGTAGCTCCCTAGCCACTATTCAAGAACTAACGCAGCTTCAAGTTTGCCAATGTTTGACTTCTAAACAGATTGTGAAATACCTAGAAAACAGTGAGGGACTGGTAACACTGTATCAGCAGCTCAAAGCGGCAACAGAAATGCCTGAAAGTGTTAGCTCGTCATCCTTACTGGATAAAATTAATAAAAAATTAACAAACAAAAATTCATCCACATGGCAGATTCTAAGTGAGGCTCATTAGGCTTATCAGCAGGAAGGCAATACCATGTCAACACAGCTATACTGTCCCAAAAGCTTTGCTTAGCTTCACCAACAGCACCACTGCCTTTTTTTGCACCATGGATGTAGACCAATCAACAAGGAATGCAGCTGACACTCACTATGATCTGGGGCAGTAGCAAACAATTTTGAAACAACATGGGTCCAACGTGGCTTTTTAAGCTTGCAGCTTTGCCAGATGAAAGCTCACCCCTCTCAGAACAACTGTTCATAGATGTTCATGAAAGCTTTCTAGCAGAGACACCTTCACTGCAGAACTTGAACTGGCCTCCTCACGAAATGACACCTTGAAGTATGTCTCCCCAAACCTGAGTTAAAACACATTTCTCTTTTTTTGGTCATAGCATACACTCACCACATCAGACTAACTGCTGTTTTGGCACACAATGCATGAAAACTCAGCACAAACTGAATATTTTTGAGAAGCAGTTCTCTAGACTGCATCTGCAACCAGTGTTACTGTTGTTCTCCTCCTAGCATTAAAACGAAAACCAGACTCTGATACAGTCTCTGATATTTACTCTGATACAGAGGTCAAGAATGATATATGCTGACTTTTCATCACTATACTAGAAGCATTGGTATACTAAATATGTTATACTTTTCATCAGTATATTTCAAAGCAGCTTTTTTTCTTCAAACTGCTGTGTGTGCTCCAGTACAAACATCATCTCATCATCTCTGGTGAATTTATTTGCATGCTCTGATCCGTGCTGTACCACCTTCATCACTGCCACTGAACACATAAGACAGCACATCTGCAGCATTTCACATGGCAAGACTTTATGACTCCTCAAGTCACAGTTCTGCTCACACCTATTCTGAGTGGCACAACTTGCAGCACCTCAAGAGATCAAGCCTGCTATCCCCTAAGTCTCTGCAACTTCTAGGGGAGAGCTTACAGACAGGGCAAGGATACAGCAGTATTTCCCCCATCCTCTACAGAGCCTTTCACAGGATCACTAGGTTGGAAGAGACCTCCAAGATCATTGAATCCAACCCAGCCCTGACACCTCAACTAAACCATGGCACTGAGTGCCACATCCAGTCTTCCTTTAAACACATCCAGGGATGGTGACTCCACCACCTCCCCGGACACACCATTCCAATACTTTATCAGCCTTTCTGTAAAAAACTTCTTCCTAATATCCAATCTGTATTTCCCTTGGCACAGCTTAGGACTGTGTCCTCTCCTTCTGTCAGTTGCTGCCTGGAGAAAGAGACCAACCCCCACCTGGCTACAGCCACCTTTCAGGGAGTTACAGACAGTGGTAAGGTCACCTCTGAATTTCCTTTTGTCCAGGCTAAACACCCACAGCTCCCTCAGCCGTTCCTCACAGGGTTTGTGTTCCAAGCCCCTCTCCAGCCTCGTTGCCTCCTCTGGACACACTCAAGT
>VYXD01010577.1:534259-555855 GCA_013397195.1 Hylia prasina | reverse complement strand
ACCCCTCAGGGACACCACTGGTGCCTGGCCCCCAGCTGGATGCAGCACTGCTCACCACCACCCTCTGGGCCCAGCCATCCAGCCAGCTCTTAACCCAGCAAAGAGTGCTCCTGTCCAAGCCATGGGCTGCCAGCTTTGATCCTCACAAATTAAGTTATCTCTGTGTGTAAAGGCAAACCTGCAAGCTAGTAAACTCTGAATTTTCTAGTTCTTGCTCACCTTAAGAGCAATTTTATCCAAGCAAGCAAGCAAGAAAGAGAAAAATACTGTAACTAGATGAGCTACCTTCACCCACAGCATTCATGCCAAAATCAGCGAGGCAAAATCATGGTGTCCTCTGCACTTTTGCCAGAGAACAAAGAATTCAGACATTCATACACATGCTGCAGCAGTCCACCTCTAGCTTCTCAGTTCTGCATGCCAAATTTTGGAAGCTCAGAAGTGAGTTCCAAGGACAAAGGGTACTAAAGAAACTTGCCACCAATGTATTTTTTCACTGTCTTTAGCTGCACACAATACCACTTTTAAGAGATTAGGAGAATATAGCATTAGTAAAAGTTCTTGCAGTCGAATGCTGATAAAAACATACACTTTAGGAAAGCATTTAAAGTGAGCTTTTATGATTTCTTTCCTTGCTACACATGATTTTAGGCAGTTACACAAAAATCATGTCCCAGTTGATAGCAATTAGACACTCATCTGAATATTTTGCTTTAGAATCTATGACATTCAGATGATGACAATGTTTCAAAGTACTTATAAATGCCATTCCTATCCGATAATTTGCCTATGTTTCAAGATGAGTTTTAAGCAATAATCTGTTCCCTACAGGAGGTAGTGTTATAAAACCAGAAAACCCTAATTCCTTTGAGCTAACATACACTAATCATAATCACTCAGGGCATGATTCTACACGAGCTCACTGTTGACAAACAGGGAGGTCCCAGTCTCCCTTCTCATTCTCAACTGCACACTCCCAAAAGCATTTGTCAGACTCTCCATTAGCCAATTCACTAACCAGCAAGGCAGAAACAACCTTTTCTTCCTCCCCACCCACTGAAACAAACAAAAAAAGGAGGAGGGAAAGAAAACATGGTGGGAGGAAGAGCACACCCTTTTCAAGGCAGCGAAGTAGAGTATTGCCTCAGTTGCACCTGGAGCTGCAGCTACTTCAGGTTTCAGTCTAAAAAGGATTCTAGAGAAAAGGACAAAAGCCTAAATTGCTAATTATGCAGTAACTCATTTGTGTCAACTTCTAACTTCTGAGAGGCTGCTGACATCTTTGAATTGCATCAGGACAGAAAACACACTGACCTTCTCTTAACCAGGACTGTGTCAGCTTGAAAGAAATAACAAAAGCCCAGAAGTCTGTTGTTTAGCAGCATGACCTGACCTTAGCAGTATGCATGTCATCACAAAATCCATCACAAATGCTCTAAAGTTTGCTTCTTGTATAACAGACTTCTAGTTAAACATGATTATTATTAAAGAGCACAAAAATGAAAATCTGGCTGAAAAGCACATTAGCTTCAAGGTCAGTTATATGAATGCACACTGGCTCTACTGACTGCATTTCCCCCACAAATACGTACAAACAAATGCTAAAGAAGTGAAAAAAAAGCCTCACAAAAAATAAAATTGCTTTAATTTCATGGAGAAAGCACACACTGCCTGAGCATGGGGAAAGTCTAAGCTGCAGAGTTTTGGTGGGTAACCACTCAGTGTCCCTGGAAGGGGAGGAGCAATAGCAAGAACAGGGCTAGCATTTGACAGGGAAGACTTCCCAGCTTTCACATTTAAGACAAATGGACTAAGGCCCACATGACTTTCTCTACCATTCAATCATGCACCGTTCATGCTGTAAACTGAAAGCTCCTGCAACGCCAACTGTTTTGAAAACTGGTTCTCAATTTATTTTCACAAAAGCTCTATCCATCAGGCTAGGGGCCAAATACTTCAGAGTACACGGTGAGAAACTGACTCCATGTTGTACAGAAAAGAGAAACCCACTCCCTGACATCCCAGAAGATGACCTTTGACACCTCAAGCTTGGTTTTCCTCCTCTACAGTGCACACCTCTACAAAAAACTTCTGGAGGGGAAAGCTGTTCTGCCAGCCTAATTTTCACTATTAAGTTAGACAAAATGTGCTAGAAGCTTTATGCTTCTCTAAGCACTCTACTTTGACATTAAATATTCATTTATACACATATATATTAGCAACAGTAAGGTTGAACAGCCATATATTCCAGGCCTAGGAAATGCTTTAATTAACACTGCCTAAACCAAAACCATTGGCCCCACAAACCTATGACCTGTGTACAGTCCTACATGATTGCTACTTCCCTGTGGCTAAAGGTATTTTTTTTGTTCAATCTCTGAGATGATCAGTATTTCCACAACGTGTGGCTATTCAAAATTATGGATTTTTCTTTACAGTTCAGTGTTCGGCCTGTACTACTTAAATCTTGTTCCAAATGGAACTCACTCTCTCATGTGCTCTTACTTGCCACTTGACAACCATTTAGGTACATAAACAGGATTCATAAAACCTCCACCCCAAAAGTTATTGCTTTACAGATCATAAAACAAACAAAACAAACAAAAAGTTTATCATAAGCCATATTACCTGGCTTAACCATACAATTTGAAACACCATGGGACTGAGGTTTCAGGATATCCATTACTTCATATGGCTATAGGAAAGCTTCCTTTCATTACACTTACAATCCACAAGCACATACAGATTTCCCTGCAGTCTCTTACCCCATGCACTATTCTCTTCCCCCTCACTGATAAACTAAAAGTTCAATGAGCAACGGCATCTTTTATCAGATGTCCTGAAGTATCCCAAGAGCAAATCCTCTATGAGGCCCTATAATCTAGGTATGATGACATAATAGAGTATTAAAAGGTTAATGCATGTTAAGTCCAAGTACAGATTTCAGGTTAATTACTTCATATCTAATATACCAACAACCGAGTTCTATTATTTCAGTATTCCCAACATCAGTCTTTCTTTTCCACACTATCACTTAATTTTCCTAACTCTCAGTTTCATCCTGACAGTCAGCCCACATCTGACAGCTTGCTTTTGCCTCCACTCTTCTGACTCACTCCTACGTCCCTACTCTATTTTTGCATCTCACAGCTTCCTCCCCTGTGCTAGTGGAGGCAAAGAGGTCACAGCACACATAGTATCAGCCTAAGTCTAAATGAATTTTACAAGTCCACAGCACCCTGACATCTCTACAGCTTCTCCGTTCTGAATTATCATAATCAAAATTAACACAGATATATCACTGTATGATACTGTAGGTTTTTTTAGGTCTTGGTATAGTCTTTTGGATATTAGCTTTTCCCTGAGGCACTCTTCTGGTAAATCTGAAAATATTTGAAAAAAGGTTTTCTTCTGAAAAATCCTATCTCATTGCAAAATGCTAGAATATTAATACACATATCCATTCAAGGAGATTTTGCTTCTGCAAATCTGATTTAGTATTAAAATTCCACCCTCCATTACAGCTCCATAGCTGAAAACAGTAAGAGAACAGGCTTCGTAGAGATCCAGAGCCTCAGTCAAAGAGATGGACTATTTCCCAGAAAAAAACTCAACAGGCAGAACTCTTCAGCCTAGAACAAAATGACACTGACAACCATGTAATACAAGACTAAAAATCATTAATAAGAGAAATCTGTCCACCATTTCTGCTAAAACAATAAGTTCAAGTCATTACAAGAAGCTAGTAGAAGCTGTAACCAAAAGACATAAAGAAACAAAAGCTGCTTTTCTGAGAACTGATAGAAATGCTCTGTAACAACAGAAGCAAAGATGACTTATCACTGGTCTCAATAGACTGGCCTCTCCTTTTCACACGAATCAGGCACTGGAGATGTATGATTAACTGAAAGAATGCTAAAGGCCTCAGATACCTATATAGAGGAAAAAACCCTCTTAACTACAGTTTAAACTAATACTATGGCATTTTTACAGATACTTCTCTCATCACAGTAGGTAAGTGATGAAGTGCTTTTTTTTTTATTTTCTGCAATAGAAAATAAAATTGCATTTTCTTTATTAGGACTACAAGTAAAGGTAATGACGTTCTTCCATTCAACAGGATTCTGTGTATCTGAATAAAGAGATATGACTAAGTTTAACAATCTAGTCTCTCATTCAGAAGGTTTTTTAAAAGTATTGGTATCTGAATTACCACACAGAGAATTACAGTAAAGCTTCTGTGCATCCTACCACTTGGGAGTAAGTACAGGGTAGTTCACCTCACCGGTGCTACTATACCCAGATGCTCTTTCCAGAGGAACCTGAGCCAGATCCCTTTGAAGCAATCCCTTAACATGCAAGCCTCCAAAGGCACTTATTTAAACTCGTAGCATATGATGAGGCTACAGCATTGGTAGATGGGGCAGAACAACTGACACCATCTACCTGGACTTATGCAAGCTGTCTGACACTGTCCCACATGATATCCTTCCCTATAAACTGGAAAGACATGGATTTGGATTAATGGATCACGTGGTGGATAAAGAAATGACTGAATGACTGCATGTAAGATTTGTGGTCAATGCCTCAATTGTCCATGTGGAGACCAGTGACAAGTGGAGTCCCTCAGGAGCTGGGGCAGATACTGCTCAA
This sequence comes from Hylia prasina, assembly GCA_013397195.1. NCBI lineage: Eukaryota > Metazoa > Chordata > Aves > Passeriformes > Sylviidae > Hylia > Hylia prasina. The sequence continues at coordinate 551,202 of VYXD01010577.1, read as the reverse complement.
CATCTTTGTCAGCAACGCTGACAGTGGGACCAAGCGCACCCTCAGCACGTTCGCTGATGACCCCACACTGTGTGTAGTGATGCCATCCAGGGCACCTGGACACACTTGAGAGATGGGCTCATGCAAACCTCATGAAGTTCAACAAAGCAAAGTGCTAGGTCCTCTACCTGGGTCACAGCAATCCCAGGCACACCAACAGTGGTGGGCAAAAAAGCAATTGAGAGCAGCCCTGTGGAGAAGGACATGGGGTGATGGTTGATGAAAACTCAACATGAGCCATCAGTGTGTGCCCACAGCCCAGAAAGCCAACGCTGGGGTGCACCAAAAGGAGCACGGCCAGCAGGCCAAGGGAGGGGATTCACCCCCTCTACCCTGCTCTGCCTCTAACAGCTACTGGAATTATGACCAGTTTACAAGCTTGGGTAGAGGCACAACAGCTTACATGATAGCAAAAGTGCATTATGCAATAAAGCAGAGTTATCAGTATGCTACTACCCTTCATTAAATTAATTAAATCTTTAGTACAAAGTCATTGCCACAAAAGAAACTACTTCTACTAGCTACACAGGCTCTTGCCATATTCTCAGTTTTAATAATTAGCTACTGTGCTACTGAAGGAGGCCAAGAAAGAGGGTATTACAGACAAAGCTAAAGACAGCTGGGCTGGCTTTTTTTCCCCTGTTGTTGGATGGCTGCCTTCATTTCACTGGAACACTACAAAGCAAGTTGACCATATAAGGCACTGGGATTCCCATGGAAAATGCTTACACAAATCTATCCATGTAGCCTACTTAGTTTATATACCACAGTTAAGATGAACATTTCCAGTACATTTTTAAGACACTTTAGAATTAAATCTTACACATATAGCATTATTTTTGCCTTAACTGAGCTCACGTAAGTAGCCTTCCAGAAGAATCTACAGCTTAATATTCAACTGAATGCATTTCTTTACATAATATTAAGACCAGATCAATTTCAAAACTGCGGGCAGCATTCATAAACACAACATACTTGATTTTGGTGCAAATGAAAAGTGCCAGAAAAGCCTAATTCAGGGGCCTGACAGCAAATGAATCTCTCTGCCAGCCACTGGCTGCAGTCTGCATTTATCAGAGGCAGCAACTTACTGCATGGAAAGATTATTTGTAGCCTAGATTCCAACAAGAATAACTCTTAACAAGCAAGTGCTTATAAGGAGATGGTAATACACAGTCTACAGAGAAAGGACAGGGAGAACCGAAGAAAGCAACATTCTTGAACAGATGGGGGTGTAAAACAGAGAGGATTGCACGGCCTCCACTCGAGAAGGGCAAGTGAGCTTTCAAGTCAATGGAAGGAAATATCAGTCTAGAAGAAGGGGCAAGAAAGAAATGAGTATGAACTTCAGGATTAGACAAATAAATACAGGAATACAAAAAGCTGCAGTTAGAGGTATGTGCCAGCATGACAACAGTATCTTCTTAGCTCCAGGGTTTATTTTTCAAAAGGAATCAAGCACTTCAACGTTGAGAACCAACACTTCTAACACAGTATCAAAATTTCTAGAGAACTCTGCCACACTTTTTATATACTACCTCCCCTTAATATTTGCATTAATCTTTTTAGATAAGAATTTCACAACTGACCTTTATGAAAGGTCAATTTTGCCAATTCAATGTGTAGTTCAGTCAATACTGGGTTTCCTCTTCAAATAGATATCCAAACCTCACGGTATTCTGTATACCAGATTACCAAATCTGTTGAATTAAGTAGGACATTTTGCACCTACTTTAGGTAGGACTAGAATGTAATTCTTCAATCTACACATAGTCTATTGACTCCTAAGAACAAAAAAAAAAAGTGTTTGTAGATTAACACGATCTGAACAGAACTATTTCTTCCAGTAAATGTCAGCTGCTGCCAGACTAGCTGCCCTTTTGCACCTCAGCAAATATACTCCATCTAACAAAGATACTAACAAAAACAAAGTAGAGAAACTAAGCAGCGTGTAGCCAAACAGGACCCAGAAATAGTTTTATTATAGAAACTGAGTACATATGTGACCATGGTAAAAATACAAAAAAATTACAACTACCTTTGTGTAAAAGATGAAACTTTAGTCTGATCTTAAATTTGACCCTGAGGCTAAACACATTTGAAACCTATATGCCAGACTGTGAATTGGAAGCCATCTCTACTCAAGTTTGGAATTCATTTGGGTAACATTCCCCCAAATTAAAAACATTCCATAAGGAGCTGTAGCTTTATGTAATTTTATCCACAGAGAGCTAAGACTAGTTCTCAAGATCATGCCACTGGGTGGACCTAAGTTGCAATTTAATGGACTACTCAATTAGTTCTTATACCACTATTTTAAAAGTTACTGCACTCCAACTGCAAGCTGATCTACCACATGACTTGCCAACTGAACAAATTAAACTTCCCTACACGAGAGTGAATGGGCATGGGAATGTACAGGAGCTGTCAACAGGGCATGGGAATGCACAGGAACAGCCTACTTGTGCTTGAGTAGGTATTGAGTCTATAATAACAACAGCAGTGTAGTTCACAGCGTCTATACCCCTATCTAAAGCAAACGCATTCTTAGTTCAGAAAAATGCACCATTATACCAACCTACTTCAGATAACTTTAGAGTAGCTACAACTATATTTTTGCTCTGCAGGGTATCAACTTGCTAAAAGCACATTTTACAAGGTCATAGACTCAAAAAGCCACATGTATGGGCTTTCCTTAGAAGAAATCTTTAAGGGCAGAGATTGCCACTGTGGGATGCCTCAGCTGGGATGCTGAACTTCTGTTTGAAAGGACTACACTGATACACTTCTAGATTCAAAGTCACTCCCTATCAGTCCTGCACTAAATATAAAGCAGAGTAAAACTGAACCAATAAATATAGCATTAACACTCCTGCCTTTAGGAGTATTTCAGAAAACACTTACTACTTCTCTGCTGAGGACTTACTCATTAAGACTGAATTAGGTTAGGCAAAACATGACACAACTGTAGCATGCTGCAAACATGAATATCACAAGCACTCCTCTGTAAAATGTTAGTGAGCAAGAGGGAGAAGGAAATGAGATGGCAGGTGAGTTTTTGCCTTTCCAAGTTAGTCTGGGCTGTAGTTTACTTTCTTCCCATGGAAATTACTAATGTCTGAGACAGAACAGGTTGATAAAACAGTCACACACGTAGCAATTAAACACCTTAAGCTGCAGTGCACAAGACATGGGGCCCTACACAAACAGGAGTTGATGCTGTAGAGTCACTCTGGGCCTTCTTATCTCGTCACTAACTAAAAATTTTAGAATCAGTTCATATCTTCCCCTTTCCTCATTCCACTCCTGCTGCCCAGGAATAGTCAGAAAACAAAATTCAGCCCACCAGTCTTGATGATCATTTAGGAAAAGAATGGAAATTCAGGTCAGGGAAACTCAAAAGTTTTAATATGTGATTTTGAAGTTTTAAGCCTAGTAAGATCACAAAGGTAAAGCATTCTTTGAAACCCTACAAACAGCTGACCTTGAACACATGTTCGGGTAGAACTCATCCTCATTTTAGTCACAAAATTGTATCTCAACTGCAGAGGACAGTTGTGAAAAAAGATATGTTGCAGAATGCAACACTCACTTTCTGAGCTCAAAGTGAAGGAGAAGTTCAGATCCAGACTACTTGAATCCAAACCAAATGACTTTCTGGTCAAGAAACTTCCACTAACTTCACAGCTGTTCTCTGTATCTTCATACATCATTTTTGGATATACTCATCAATAAAGTATGTACATATTTGCACTAAAATCAATGTACGTGTTGAGTTTCAGAAGAAAAAGGTTTAAGATGGTTATGAGAATCAATTCCCACAGCCTTAATGAAAAGCAACAGGACACCCACGCATTTATGAATGGATAAGGTCATTACCCAAGCTGAATAAAACTGAACTGAGCAAAAACAACAGTGACACAAAATACACTTACACCATCTTGCTGCTCTAGGGTTTGCATTTAATCACACTACTCCAAAAGCAGGGCATATAATTATCTAACAGACCAGAAAAAGTAGTTTGATAACCACTGCTGTAAAGCAGGTTTAGGAATTACCACAGATAGTTCCTTTTACTAAGCAACTCACTTAGCTAAAACAGATGCAAATCCTGTGCTTGGATATGAGTTGTTTATTGTCATAGAGAAGGGAAGAACTAGAAAGATGTGTTAAAGTTATAGCCATAGTTCTGGAGACTCTAGAAGATATCATTTTAAACCTGAGCACTGAAAAAGAATGCTCCAAGTATACCAAGGGCTGTGAAGTTTGGCTGCAAATCTGCAAGTTACAAGAATTACAGATAATTCTACTGAAGTGGTGGTGTTTACAGAAGTTTAAATGTTTCCAGGAGTAGAAGCAAGATGCAGTTCTTGAGTCTTGTTCACTACTGTCTACGGTAGAGCCCTATTAAGACTTAAAAAGAAATTAATTATTGTCTCTTACACAAGCATTGAAAATTGAGGTTTTCAGATGAAGGTGGCAGGCACTGATTAATAAGGTTCTTAAAAATGATCAACAATAGTTGGTGAAGAAGTTAGCAAGTGTAACAGGAATTGATGTTATCACAAATAAAAAAAGTGCTCACTGTTCATTTTCCCCATGCTTTAAATTGTTGTGTTCAGGTGTTTGTGGAGCCTAACAATGAGATTAGAAAATGGCTGGATTGAAATGTGATCAGTGCCTATAAAGGTACACCAAAGCCCTTGCTCCAGAACTTCCCTACTCTTATTTGGAAAGAAGGGAAGAAGTCTACACCTGCTTATGCCTTAAGCCATCTGCATACTGAAGACAGCATTCAGCAGGAGCCAACATCAAAGACTGGATAGAGGAAGGTAAAAACTAAGAATCATCACCTTGAAAAAAAATGATTCAGTGTTTAATTTTTACTTTCTCGTGAAAAATTTGATGACAAAGCCAGTTTTCTGTAATTTGGAGCTTATTTAGATGTCATAAAACCAGGAGTTAATTCCAGCCATGTTATTTATAAGCATATTTAGAGAGCACCAAGGTAACAAAAGAGGTATCTACAAAATAAATGTCTACCCAATTGCAATGGGTATTACAACACAAGCTCCAAGTATTGTTTTAGTAGTACCTGCTACATGTGGAACTACAGGCTAGCAAGAATATAACACTGCAGAATATAACTACGTAGTTTAGAAAGAATATTCTATTTACTAACTAGCTTGGGCAAAGGTATAGTTAGAACAGCTTGAATTAAACAAGAACCCAAGCAAAGAAGCACCTTATTGTTGATTTGATTAATATCATTCTTTATATGAGACATCTATGAGCTAGCCTCATTCAACTATGAAGTAATGACTCCCTAATGACAGCAATCTTCCCTATTAATGCTTAATATTCAAAATTACCCTGTACTTAAGGTCTTGAACTGATGATATGAGGTCCAAATGAAGGTTAAATGTGGAACTGCAATAGATTTGTCTTGCTCATAAGGAAATGGCTCATTTCTTTCATTTGAGAATCGATCTACATCTCAGAACTCTGGCATGCAGACTAGGTACCAGAGAAGCTGAACAGCTGATGGTCCTTGTGTCACCAGCAACCTCCTCATGACTCCAAAGAAGCACACAGCTACAGGCAGAAGACAAACACACTGGCACCTCCCTTACTCTTCAAGCGTCATTTGTAAGTGTGCAGCATGAGTTTCCTCAGTTAAACTGTACCTTAATCTCAGATGACTTTACTGTGTTGTCTTATGGCTCTTGAACTAAGGCAGTAGTAGACCAGCCATAGCACACCAAAGTATGAAATATATTTGGCAAAACTGGGAAATTTTACTAAAAATGACACATGAACACTACAACTGAAGCACGTGTGTAACTGGAAAACCAGAAGTACAGAATGATCTTCAACCTCGTTTATGAAGGGCTTAAACTTAGCTTCTGTTTTAAGAATTACTGTTTGCTTTTAGCTAATTTCTGTTCTCAACTTGGACTGAGTCATTTTTTCCATTACTGTGAGCAAGCTACTTTGTTTTTATTGGATGCTTTAAGTCTAAGCATGTTCAGAACATCACAACTGCAGAACTATATGCAAGATAAAATTTGCTGAAATTAACAATTAAAATGATCTTGAAGCAAGAGTTATAGCCCACCTACTTTAAAAAAATCTTTAGAATACTTTAATATCAATATACAAAATGTAACTCATTCCATCTTTGCCCTCAGGTAACAGATAGCAACAGTTTTATCATCTTTTGGACGGATTTTAGAGAGACTACTTTTAGATCTTTACACCGCCAGGTAAAAACTTAGACCATATTATACTTTAACTTATACCATCTCATATGCAAGAAGGTAACCAACTGTGTAGTTTTAATTTATTACTTTAGGATCTTGGCTTTATATAAATGAAAACTTATTAAAAATGAGACACTGATGAAAGATCCTCTCTGCTGCATTAGAAATAAAGTCTTTGAACAGCAAGATAGCATTTCTTTTCTTTAATAGCTGTTACATTAAATGTGTTAAGACTATTACAAAAAAATTTACATTTTGCAAGATCAGATAATTTCACTTGACAGCATTCCTGTTTCCAAACAAAATGGCAAAATGTTTACAGGTTGGAGTAAAGTTAACCTAAAGAAGCTGAATAATTATGTCTACCCAACTACTCAAAATAATCAGGTAAGTTAAAAAACAAACGAAACACCACAAAGCAAACACCAAATAGCCCAGGAAATGTGGAAAATTCCTCCCCCCTGTACTATTATACCACCCCTCAATTCACCAGTAACAGATACAAATGAAGTACAATCTATGCTTGACAGAATGGTATAAGTAAAAAAAAAAATTCTTCAAAAAGAATCAAGCATTAAAATGCAAGCAAGCATATTTCATGTATTTGACGTGTTCTTCCTCCCCAAACTTCATACGCATCTTCCGCTATGATGCCCTGTAGAGCAGGAACGATGTCTCCAGAGCTCCATACAAAGCGCAAGGAAAGCCACTGTTCCATTAGGAATTTCTGCTGCGTCTGTATGTCAGGCCCATCATGAGGGAAAAGCCATTGAATTCAGCAGTTACCACATAAGTTCCCATATTACTGTAACAAATAAGAGCTCTAAATACCAGCCCAGGATCTCCAGATCTATATGCACATCTGTGGAGCAATTCAGGTTTTCTGGAAGAGATTTCTGCTTCAGTAGCCAAAAAGCTACTGGAGTGTAGAAAAAAACCAGCAGTGTCTCCAAAAAAGAAAAATAACCAAACTAAAACTAAAACAAGAAAACCAGATAGACAAGCATTAGTTAGCACACCAGCAAAAGTCCTGATCTCCCCAAACAATACTCCTGAAGAACTATACTGGGCATCTGTGTTTCTGTTTCCAATTCAAAGAGTCACTATTCAAAGCAGACAATCTAAACGACACTTTCATTAAAAAAAACAGCTACACCCAAAAATACCTTCTGTTGACACTCATTTCCCACCAAGCCAGTGTCCCCAGCACCTCTCAGTCACCTGTTCACATGTCATTTAAAAAAAAGTCAAAAGACAATGTAAGGCAAGACTGCAGCAAACTCTAGGAAAGTAATATAAGATAACCTGTGTATTATTAAATAAACATTTGCTTACTTACACAGCACTAAAGTTAACAACTGCATTTTACATTTCTGCTTTGTGGAACAAAGAATTCTTTGCTATAACAAAACTTGTTACTCTCTTTTTGTAACAAACCTTTTCTGCTTGGTATGCCACAATTCCTCCTCTCCAATCATTTCTCTGCTTCCTATGTCATGCTTTTCAGGAATTAAGACCACACAACGTCTGTCCAGACTAACTTTGCAGTAGGTGGAAAGATTACAACACATGCCTACCTACCTGCCAAAAAAAGTAAGCTCTGAGATCCAGGAACAGATTGAGCAAAGACATCCCTGTTCAGCAGACTGAAGCATTTAAACTGGAGAGAAACTCCTTGCTTGGACTGACTAAAACAGGAAAGATCACACTACATGCTATCAAGGTCAGTATAATATCAAACAGCGTTCTAAAACTGCTGGCTAAACGCACATAGGAAAAAGATGTGCAAAGCAAAAATAATTTTATTCCTTCCAGTAACGTTGGGAATAAAAAAACCCCCACCAGAATACAGCAAGAAACAGAAGATTGTTAGGTACACAACTGTAGTAAGCATCTCATCACTAGTTATGCACTTGCTTTCCATGGCTGAGGATTTGAGGAAGTCGGAATTCCCCAGACCCTAAAAATCAAAAGCCTCATAACTCAGATTAGAAAAAAAACAACACTAACTCTTTAAAGTAGAAGAAAACTCCCTCAATTTTATTTCACCAGAAGTAAGCAGACAAAGGCTAAGCAAATATCCTCCAGATACCTGAGTGGCAGTAGTATTGCCTTCCACCAGATACTCAACAGCCATCATCTAAAGGTACTTTATATAATTAAATACAGCCCATCTCATAATAGAAAGTAATACCATGCTCAGAGTGTCTAGCACTTAAGAACTAAATCTGAAAGGCGGTAAAACCTTACAAGTGCAACAGGAGTTTTTTGTCTTCAAGAACCAGTAGAACCAACCAGTTTGGTTGTGTTCTGGTGTTTTTTCTCTTTTACATAATTTTTAGCAAACCACAGCTCTGTTTTGTCTTTCACCTTCTTAATGGTCACCCAAAAGGCACTTTCCACCAAAATGAATTTTTAGTATGATCTGGATATTGGGAAAGATCTTTATGATTTTGCACCTTTCACTACATTAGGTTTTTTTGGGTTTTTTTTTNTTTTTTTCAGCCTTAGGGCACAACCACAAAAGCCTTTTTGCTTTAAAGGCAAAGCTTCAGTATGGCTACCAGGAGCACAGATTAAGGAGGCTGCATAATTTTTCTTCCAGTTTATGTAGGACCCTTGGGAACATGTTAGCAGAACTGTTTGGTGGTTTGCCTACATATATTGCCAGCTTTGCTTCTGCCTACAAGTCAGATTTTTGTCAAAAGCTAAACCTGAAGTAGTGCTAGTTGCAAACCTCCATGAAAACCCAAAATACACAGCAAGCTTTCACACAGACTAAAGATTTCTACAACAGCTAAATTATGGTTTTATAAGTTTGAATAAGTAGTCCCCTGAGAACAGCACACAACACTAGCAACTAATGCAATTTCAGCCAGTTTTTGTCTTCAATTTCCAAAGCTAACCTAAGGATGAAACATTAAATCTTTCATCTAGGCAGAACAATTAATTCTGAACCACAGATGCATGGAAGTATCCTTTTAAGCATATAATTTGTCACTTCTACATTCAATAGGCTTTTTCGCACAGCAATTCCACACCAACCTCTACAACTGCAGGTGATCAGCATCACTGCTGCATGAAAAGGTATTTGTCAACCTATCCTGGTTTCCTGCCATTCCACCAGTAAAAGCTGATTCAGGGCAAATTAACACTAACAACCTAAAACAACAGCCACAGAAGTAAAGACTGGGGAATAGCAAGAGTTTGTTGTTTTAAGAGAGGAAGTTAGGGAAAATAAGAATTACAAGGAAAGACTTATTTGAAAAAAGAAACAAAAAGCTTTGGGTAGTAAGCAGTACCTTCATACAAATACTTGCTGACTTTTTGGAAAAAAAATCACAGACTGAAAGCAAGGGGCAAATGCAAGACTCAACTGTAATTTGGTTTTTGAACAGAAGAACAAAGTTATGAGTTTGCCTCAGTATTTGGCTCCTGGAATTCACAGCTGCTTGGCTCCAATTTCCATCTGCAAAATGAATAATTTCCATTTTAGGACACCAGCTTGCAGGAGGTCAGAGCAATCTGGCTATACTTGATTACACATCATAGCTGGTTACAAGCTGAAGGAGCTGCCTGTGCCAGTACATGCACAAAATAAAATCTAAGTTCATGAAAGCAAGTTTACTAGGACTTCATTAACTGAGGCAGACATTGCACTGAACTTTACTCCTGAGATTCAGCTGCGACTGGAGAATTTAGTATCTACGTCTAGCAGTTTTAGCTCAAATGCTGGATGATATTACAAATTAAATAATCCCATATCACAGTGATGGAGAGCCAGGATTTTGGCTTCAAGCATTCAAAGATTTCCCTATCTCCAAATTCAGTGGCATGTACAACTCTTACATTTACCAGTTAGCAAACACAGAACACCCATTCTTCTCCTTCCCCATAGTCCTTTGCAAGAACTCAAGAAAAAAAAGGATTAGTGATTTATGGGCTTAGTGGAAGTACAATTTGTTACAACTACTGGCAAAATATAGGAAAGAACTATGGCAATACAGAAAATTCAGAACTATTTAATTGTATGTGACATGTATATTGAAATCACAAATCAAACCCAACACTAACACTAAAGTAGATACTTGAAAGTTAAAGCTTGTCAATTTGAACATTCTAAAAAAAAAAAATTACTGACATTGGCTTCAATTCTCAAGCTCAAAATGAATGCTGCAAAAGTTTATTGCATCACAGATTTAGAGACTTAAAGTCAAAATTTTAGCTCGTTGTTTTATGGCTGAAGAGCACTGTCAATCAGCTAAGCACCTGTTCTACCCTCACAGTAACTGAAGTAACTGTAAACTTTAGTAAAAACAGTATGAAGACATGGTGATATTGCAGATTAATTACATCACTACTATACAACTGAAGGGTCTAGAGCACACCTTCCTATTCAACCCTGAACACAGAGGACATCACAAGAGTCAATAAACTATATTACAGGAAAACACCTCTTAATAGCTGCAAAGAAAAGCCACTCAATGTTAAGCATCATTAACCACAAAATATAACACTTGAAGTGAGAGGGGAGAAGACTATATCCTCTGAGACCATAGCCATCACAGCAGCCTGCTTTGAAAACAGGCTACCACTTTTTGGGGTAGAACTGAAAAGTTAAGTGAAATAGATCAGAAAGACAGATCAGACATCTCCAAATACTTCTAAAGATAAGTAAACAAACAAATCTGTTATGAGTTTGCTCTAATCTATAATCTTGTAATACTTGCCTATAAAAGATACCTACTCCTGTCACAAAAATGCAGCTTTTCTTGACCACAGCTGCTTGTAACTACAGCATCTTCAGCAAGAGGTATCCAGTAAGCTTTCCTCAATACTTCAAGCCCTACAGCCTTTGCCAGAACCAGTTCAATCAGACCTTTTGCACTATTTTGATGAGATGCAGCATTCCCCTTTGATTCCTGCTTTTCTGGACATTACCTGCGACACAGACAAAAGAATACACTTGATGGCAAGTCAAAAGTCTCATGTTAAACAAGCCTCCAAGTACACATTCAAATCCAAGACAGCAAAGTAGCCACACCACTGACTCAGCTGCAGAAACTCACCCCTTGCTGGCTAAAGGGAGAATTCTCTTATCACGACAGACCAGTCCATTTAGCCAGTGTATTTCAGCCCTGCTGTATTTTGCCGTTTAGACACTGTGCCCAGTGTAATTTTCAAATTAAAGGCTACTCTCATTCCCTCCAGCCCCTTTGCAGAGAATGGGGCAGGCACATCACCTTTCCCTAGTTCTTCCAGAAGACCCCATTACTCTGCTCCTCATCAGCCTCTGACACTGTGTCCCACAGCATACTCCCGGAAAAGCTGACAGCCCCATGGCTTGGTCAAGTTCACCCTTTGCTGGGTAAAGAACTGGCTGGGCCAAATGAGCAGTGATGAAAGGTGCATCCAGCTGGTGGATGGCCCCTGGTGGCATCTGCCACAGATCTGCTCTGGGCCCACTCCGGTTTAGTATTTTTACTGATGATCAGGAAGAGGGGATTGAGTCTGCCATTAGGAAATTCTCAGACACCACCAAGTGGGGTGTGTGTATTGATCTGCTGGAGGGTAGGAGGGCTCTGCAGAAGGACCTGGACAGGCTGGATCCATGGGCTGAATCCAGTGATATGAGGTTCAACAAGTGCTGTGTCCTGTACTTTGGCCACAACAACCCCCTGCAGTGCTACAGGCTGGGGACAGAGTGGCTGTACACCAGCCAGGCAGGAAGGGACCTGGGGGTACTGATTAACAGCAGCTGAACATCAGCCAGCAGTGTGCCCAGATGGCCAGGAAGGCCAACAGCATCCTGGCCTGGATCAGGAATAGTGTGGCCAGCAGGAGCAGGAAGGTCATTCTTCCCCTCTCCTCTGCTCTTGTGAGACCCCACCAGGAGTGATGAGTACATTCTGTGTACAAGGTAAGGGCATGAAACAGCTGGAGCAAGAGTGGCCCCAGAGAAGGGCCACAAAGTTGGGAAGAGGACTGGAGCACCTCCCCTGCAGAGCTAGGCTGAGAGAATCAGGGCTACTCAGCCCAGAGAAGAAAAGGCTTCATGGAGACCTCAGCAATCTTCCAGTACCTGAAGGGGGCCTACCGGGAAGCTGGGGAAAGACTTTTGGCAGGAACTGTAACATTACAACCAGCAGTAAGGAGTAAAAACAGAAGGAGGGGAAANCCTCTGCTCTTGTGAGACCCCACCAGGAGTGATGTGTACATTCTGTGTACAAGGTAAACCTGTGAAACAGCTGGAGCAAGAGTGGCCCCAGAGAAGGGCCACAAAGTTGGGAAGAGGACTGGAGCACCTCCCCTGCAGAGCTAGGCTGAGAGAATCAGGGCTACTCAGCCCAGAGAAGAAAAGGCTTCATGGAGACCTCAGCAATCTTCCAGTACCTGAAGGGGGCCTACCGGGAAGCTGGGGAAAGACTTTTGGCAGGAACTGTAACATTACAACCAGCAGTAAGGAGTAAAAACAGAAGGAGGGGAAATTTAGACTAGATATTAAAAGAAATTTTTTACTGTGAGGATGGTGAGACACTGGAACAGGTTGCCCAGGGAGTCTGTGGATGATCCAGCCCTGACAGCGTTCAAAGCCAGTTTTGGTAAGGCCTTGGCCAACCTGATCTAGCAGGAGCTGCCACTGCCCATGGCAGTGGTTTGGTCGGGATTAGATATCTTTAAGGTCCCTGCCAACGTGTAACATACTATGATTACATGAAAAATTATTGGGATTAAAGAGGTAAATATCTTAACAGAGTCATAATACTCTCGGTGAATCAAGAGTCACCAGAATGGCCAGAAGCATTTCATAATCTACACTCTGAGGCTGACAAAAGCCAAACTATATGGAAATTTTGGTTTATAATGGTCTTGAAATATTTGGTTTTACAGGAGCAATTCCTTGTATTCTGCAATTCCTTGCATTAAGCAAAGTTAAAACATTCCAGAGGGAGAAATTTATAGTAAGCTCATGGGTTTGGGGGTATGGAGAGTCATCTTATGTATCCTAACAGGGAGGAGGAAAAGTAGACATGTAAACATCATGTGTCTCAATGGTTGCTGATGGTACTAAAGGAACCAACCCTCATCAGACCTTTCTTGGAGAAAGAAATCAAAGTAGGGCACACACTGGGTTTCTATAAACACCAGCACCTTGTTAAAGTCTCTACAGATTAACACTTGAATTTGGAGACTGGTTTATAACTCTAAAAGCACCAATGACCAACCAGTGCTGCTTATTTATTAAAGGCTACAAGGCAGATAGATTTGATTGTCAAAAATGCAGTTTCTGTAACATGAGTAGAGAAAGGAGACAGGAGGACAGAAGAAGAGAAAGGGGGACAAATTCACCTGGATTAAAAAAAAATCCTACCTCTGTTGCTGTTCTATCCTAGGATCAGATTATTTTTTACCCTGTGTTTCCCTGTGCCCACCTTCATCTAGGTCACAGAACTTCTTAAAAAGAGAAACTTAAGCAACTGTATGGTGTAATACAGGTCTCATGAACCACAGCTACCAAAAGATACATACAGAAGTGTACTGATAAAAAGTTAGTGATGTCACTCCTACTTTAGTGGCACTCCTCAGCTTTACAGCCTACCATAAGCTCAGCTGCAGAACAACTGAAACCAGACTTTAAACCATTTTTGTTTTAAAAAGGGAAGGCTCTGACTTAAAGTTTAAAACCCAAGTAATATTTGCAGTTTAAGCTGCAATGAAGCAGTCCAAATCAGTTGACTTAGGCTGTTAATTGTTTAAATTCTGCATAAACACCCTTCAAGTATTAACAGAATTCAAAGCATGTTATCAAATACATTATCAGCAGTGAAACACAACAAAGCAAAATGAACAGGGGAAAAAAACACCAAGAAAATTCTCCCATATTTAAGTCATTTAATTTAGCAATATAAAATAAAATTAGCTATTTGCAGAGAAGAAATTAAAAGGGCTCAAAATCCTACAAGAAATTAAGAACAAAGTCTTTCAAATGCTGTCATGATAGCTTGTCTTGAAAAGACATAGTACTTGTTACAGTATGTGCAGGTAAGCAGCTATTGAGATACAAAGCCCTTGGAGGATCTCCCAAAAGGGGGAAATTACACATCAGCTCTTAAAGCAAACATTTCAATCATTTCTCTGTTTAGTTGATGATAAATGATCTCACTGAAGAAGATACAGTTCTGATTCCAAGGTTTCTTAATAGAAAGTTACTTCTAAGTGCTATTTCGTCTTTTATTTGAATCCCACAGTTTGCTTACCTTCAATTTCTAGTGATGCTTTTATTTATATGCTGTGTTTTGGAAACAAAAAAACCCCCCACCACACACACAAGAAAACCAACACAAAAATCCTAAAGACAAACTTAAATGGAAAAGTATTCTTAACAGGACTACTATCATGCAAACTTTTGTATGCCAGAGCTTCCCTAGCGTTATGCTTTAATCCAGCATATGCAATTGACATGGCAGGTGTCTTATTCTATAAAAGGATCCCAAACCATAATTGCAGCAACAGCTTTTGAAATCCACCATCTTAATAATCACACATTTTGTTTTAGTAGGCTTTCCTGGCTTTTGTAAAGTTTTTGTAAATCAAACTGGAGCTGTTGATCTTCCCTTGGGAACTGCTCCATGCACATCCAGAAAAATCCTGTTTCCATGTTCCTTGTGCCATAGAACCTACTAATGATGAGGCTGCAGAAAGCTATGACCCTTTGTTCACAGGTACAGAGTCTATTCACACAAATACACAATTGTGTATTCAGAACTGTGTATTCTCACAAAGACTTCTTGGAGCAAAAACTTCTAACAGTGCTTATCTCCAGCAGTCATATCTTGACAGCTACTTGAGCTTGCACATGCTATTTGACATAATTAAAATTGACATGTATTTGACTATTACAGAGTACAGCAATCTCTTCAATTCCTGAGAAAACAACTGAGAAAGAGCTCTCTCACCCCCAGATCCCACATGGGTAACTGGTAAAACACCTTGCAAAATATATAATGTACCTTCTGTCATTCACACCAAGTTGTTCCCTATTTTCCTTAAAAATTGTAGGTTTAAAATCACCACTGCAGTATTTACCTAGAGCTACAGCTAAAACTTGTTTCTACAGTAACTTCACGAGCTTTCTTAGGAGTCATATTTGACACATCTGGCCAAAGCCCACCTTCAATATTTACTAAGTCTATTAGAAATGTTAAGTACAAGAGACACTAGACCTGTTAAGTTACTCCTCTGCAGAGATGTAGGAAAGCTGTTTCTCTTCCTGAGTGTACAAATCCCTGATAAGCACTGTGACATACAAGCATCAGCATTCACTATCACTATTAAACACATACAAACATAGCTATAGAGAGACAAGTGCCAAGCATTTGGCTAGGCTGTCTGCAAGGAAGCAGACGATGAGTGACCAGAAATCCATGTCCAGAGAGGTTCACAAACAAAAACCCACTGACAGTCCCCAGTGCTATGCACAATTCACCCCCTCCCCACTCTGTTATCCTCAGAAACCAAGAAACTGACACAAAAATTCTTCTTTCAGAGGTAAGCACTAAACTTCTATTTTCTACTGAGGAGATGAAGTGCAGGCTCCTCATAAAAAATAGGACCTAAACCAATTCAGTTTGCTACAGTAGCTGAATAAAATAAAAGTGGTGGGAAATTGTAAAGTTTGGCAAGCTTTCTAAAGACATTGTTTCATATGACTGGATAGAAATAAGATTGTTACGTATCAGGATGTGCATTTGGCCCACAGACACAATGTTAGCACCCTAATTTTCAGTCTTCCTTTTGGATATGACCTAAGGTAATTCATTTTGCCCAAATTTTCAGCAGGTTCAGCACCTAAAGCACCATGCTTAAAAACATTTCCAAATAACAGATTAGCAAAACAAGTTTAAGAGCACTGTCTTTTCATAAAAATATAAAAAAAAATAAAAAACTTAATGTTGCAACAACCATAAGCAGAGTTACTTATATTTTCTAGAATACAGGACTAGTAGTCATAATTCACACTGATATTGTTTCATCTCTCGGATGGGGAGGCACACTTTTGCAAAATCGATTTATTTCAAAAAATTATTCACTTAATTAAGCCTACTTTTTCAAGTATAATTGCATCTATTTGCAAACACACTGCAAGCAACAACACTTTTGTTGAAACTTGGGACAACACACTTGCAGCCTTAAAACAGCAACTTTTCCACTTCAGTAAGAAAAGCGTAGGTTTTCAGTCAAAAACACTAAAGCAAATTTCAGGATATTTGTAAGCTGAAAGTTCCAAAGCCAGAAGTCTGAGATGGTATTCCAGCTTCAAAAGGGGCCCACAAGGATCCTGGCTTTGACAGAGGAATGCAGCTCCTCAATGAAAGCTTCATCTAAGTTAATTGTTTTAGAAGGCAGCACTGACCACACACATACAGTGTACATGCTTGTCAGATGTGTTCACCTTGGTTACTAGATGAAGATATTGTTATTGTGCCTTAGACAAATACTTGCTCCAAGTGTGAAATTTTAAGAAAACAAGCATGGTAAATTCATCCTATAAGTTTGGAGATTTGCTAGAATTATTAACAAACAGGTTTCATGTTAACATTCATCTCAGTCCTTCTGTGAAAGAACAAAAAAAAAAAAAAA
>VYXD01010577.1:458138-526301 GCA_013397195.1 Hylia prasina | reverse complement strand
CTCCTCCACCTCCTCCTCCTCCGTGGGGGGCACTCGGCCGGCCTCGACCCCCCCCTCCGCCCCACTCCGGTCAAGGGTCCCTCGATCGGCCCAGCACCGACCTGGTGGAGAGCGGTGAGCCCGTCCACATTGGCGTAGTTGATGTCGGCGCCCCGCTCTAGCAGTCGCAGCACCTCCTCGGTGTCTCCGCTGGAGCAGGCGGCCAAGAAGACGGCGCCGTCGTCGAACTTCACCTTGGTCTTCTTGCGTTTGACCACGGGCGGCTCCAGGTCGGTCTCGGAGCCGATCCAGCGCTTCAGCTGCTCGTTCCGCTTCTGCTTGGCGTCCGCCATCTTCATGCCCCGCTCGCGCCGGCCCCCTCAGCCACGGCCGCGCCGAGCGTACACTTTATACCGCCACTATCCCACAGCGCACCGCGGCCGCGCGCGCTCACCCGCCCAGGGAGGGCGCGGGGCGGGCGGGGAGCGGACAGGCGGGGCGGGGCGGTGGCGGCCTCGTTAGCATAATCCCGCGAGATTGCCGGGTGGAAGCGCGCGAGCGGGGCGGGGCTGGGCCGCGGTAGTGGGACTGGGGAGGGGGAGTGGGAAGGTGGGGAGTGGGAAGTGCAGTCCCGCTTCCGTGGGGCAGCTTCATTAAAGGCGCTCCCCGTCCCCGCCTGCGACCTCTGTCACCTGCGGCAACATCGGTGTTTTTGCCTGCTTTGGCAAATAGGGCACATGCAGCCACTTGACGGGAAAAAGGAAATAAATGGAGCAACTTGCTTGAGAGTCCTGTGTTTTGGGAGGTTAGACATGAGCACCTCAGACCAGCTTGATGTACGAAAGCACCAACTCCCATTTGTCTCTACGCTTTAGGGGGCCTCCAGAGAAGGTGGAGAGGGAGTCCTTGCAGTGATAGAACCAGGAGTAATGGGTGCAAATTAGACCAGATATTTTTGTAAAATATTCTTTATTATGAGTGTGGTGAGACCCTGTAACAGGTTGCCCAGGGAGGTTGTGGATGCCCTAGCCCCGGCAGTGATCAAAGCCAGTTTGGATAAGGCCTTGACCAACCTGGTTTACTGGAAGGTGCCACTGCCCATGGTGGGGGATTGGGATTAGATGATTTTTAAGATACATTCCAACCCTGTAGCATTCCATGATTCTATAATTCTACATGGCAGTGGACAAATCCCTGTGCTTATTGTCCATTTCACAGTTCACTTCCACGATGTCAAAACCTGGGGTAGCACAGCCATTCTTTCTCTTGGGAGAAAACAAGTAGTTGCAAATCATGCAGCATTTGAAGATACAAAGACTAAAATGTTTTTGTTCAGAGTTGCAACTTCTAGGAACCAAGCTATTACAGATAATAAAGTTTTTTTTCTATGACAGCATGTTTTCTTTTGCTAAAAACAATATGTATTTTGCTTTAAATGGAATAATTTCTGGGGATAAAATGTGGTTTTGAACTTACTGGAAAATAAGTTTTATTTTCAACTAATTATAGGAAACAAAGTATAGTTTGAGAGGGTCACCAAACCTCATTTTGCATGATTCATGCTTTTCTAATTACAACGTCTCCTTCTTATGGTGGACAGTCTTACAGCAGACTCAGGCTCTTATTTCCATTTTTATTGATAAAGATGTCAGTGACATTTCACAAGAAGTAGTAGTTGCAAGGTACCTGCAGCAATGTGCTGTTCTTAATGTCTTTCAGAACAGATTTTCATCTGGAGATATTTGCATAATATCCATCAGATTTACTCATACAGCAGTGCATGAGATACATGCACTGACAGTTTGCAGGCGTAATGTGATTGAGAACAAAAGACAACATCTGGTAGTCGAGATGAAAGATTTGCCAGAGAAAGATCTGCAGTCTAAGTAGGTGGATGAAAGATTATCTGGCACCTAATTTATACCTTCCCGTTGGCAGCCTGTGTGACTATCCAGGGGTACATTTTAGATTCCTGGGTTTGAAAATTGCAGAGTACAATTCAAAACCAGTTTTTGCAGTGTTTATTACACAAATGATTTAGTTGTGCTTAGGCTAGCACTGGTACCATCAGCATGGCATGGACAGTTACTAGCTGGGAGCTTGGATGCATCACCTGACTCATGTCTAAGGAGGAAATCTGCACAGGCTCCAGGCTCCTACTGTGGTCTTGTCCTTGTGGGCAAACTCCCCTGGGGATAGACTCTCAACCCAGTGCCATTTCCTAAGGATTTGAAAACTATAACTCAGAAAAAGGTAATGCAAGATAAAAGCTGCATTCTCCTGGCCCAGATATCTCAGCTGTTTTACAAATACAAACCTCTCGATCATGCTGCTTCTCTCTCAGTTGGCTGTCTGAAAATTTGATTCTTCAAGAAACTTCATATCTGAAGAATGTTTGATTTCAACAAACAATATTTAAAGAGAGTGCTTTATTAGCAACAAAGTAATTCTAGGCAAATCAATAGGCACATGTTCAAATGCACTCTCTCAGGAATTTCAATGTCATGGAGTGTGTTTCTATGTTTTCATCAGAGCTCCAGTCCCCTCTCCTTGATTTCAGTTTTCCAACTCAGCTTTTTCTTTCTGGTCATGGATCCTCTTTTAAGTCCAACTTGCTCCTCTTGGCTTGTAAGTGAAATGCAGAGGTTCTACAGCTCAATTTTGTTCTTAAGTATCATACCGTTTGTTTCATTTTAAAAAACAGATCTCGTACTTTCCTTTTATTCTTCTTTCCCAGAAAGATTTTTCACTGATTCAGCTCCAGCTTTTCAGAGAACTTCAGCAAATATTTTTCCATACACTGCAGCTATTTGTATGTTCCACATTCTTGACATTATTTTCCTTGACTTTTAAATTTTTTCGATTGCACCTCAGGGTTGAGACTTACGTTGAGGGGTTTTGCAGACATTACAGGCAAGAAATAATTCATTTGTACAGTCAGTTGAAACTCAGATGTTCCATATATCTTTTATAAAAATGTCTTTTGGAAACAGCTGTGTGCTCAACTGGAAATTATATGTAGTTCTTAAATCTAGCAAAACATGGTATTTCTTAAGCAAAAAGTAGAGCTCTCATTCATGTAAACTAGTTCATCTCTGCAAGTGTTCACACTTCAAAAAAGGGAATAATAATACTACTACTAATATTTGTAATTTCTAATTTTTTCCTATCTCGTATCTCCTATAAATGTTTATCATTTCAATAGCAAAGGCATATTGGGCCATATTCTTTACCCCATTGTAATGCCATTCTACCTCGTCTAATGTCATTCCATTTCATAGAAAATCAGTGTAGATGAGAGAAGATGAGACTGGCTACAGCTTCTAAATCTGTACTAGTTGAGATAAACATATGTAAATGCCAATAATAACTTCTGTAGAAACATGAAATTCTTTTCCCATTATCTGCCTGAGCATGGAGTGTTAAATTCATGTGTGCAGATGGTTAGAGCAAACATATATGAAAGATATCTTTGAAGACCATATTAAAAGTGAGTATCAAATTAATTCTAAAAAAGTCACTTCTGCAAGAGAGTATCACAAGCGTGAATTAGATAACTGCTTAAGTATGCATGTGTGTTTACAATAATCGTAGTGTTCTAACAAGAGATGCTTAACCATTTGAGCAACATTATGAATGCAACTTAAGGACACACTGTTAGACCTAGTTTTATCAGGCTTTTTTGATATGTTGCTACCAGACTACCCAACACACTAGGCGTGCTGTTAAATCATTTGTTTGCATGTATATACACAACACTAAAGGTCATTACGTATGTCATTTTCCACATACAAATATTAGCACTGAATTCAAGAGGACTGCTTTTCTGTAGAGGTAATCATGTAAACATTTTACAGAGATAGCATCTATGTGTATACATATTTCTAGTTAATTTAATGACAGGCTTCAACTGATCAATACAATGATTTAGCAATGAGATAGCTATCAGTGTGCTTTCAGGTTTTCCGTTCTTTCTTAAAAGCGTTACAACTATTTTTCAAACCTATTTCACACAGGCTTCTAGACAACAGAAGTTCACACATGAAGCTTTTGCACTTTTTTACCCAAAATCATCATCTTTTAGGACACAGAATTTTGTTCTGACTTGCAACTGGATAATTCCTACCCTTTCTCTCATTTTGAACAGCATTACACACAGTGTGGCTTCTAAAAATTTTGCCTTAGTGTTTTTCCCCTCTCCATTGAAGGAAAACTAATATATCAAAGTTAATGTTATCCATTCCAGCTCTGGGAAAAAAGGGTAATTTGAAGGATAGCGACAAATATCACATATATATATTAACACAAATCTTTCTAATAAATTTAACAGATTCTTATAAAGAATCATGGATGGTAAAATGAGAGAAAGGATAACAAAATACAAGAGTGTCTTTTCACATGAAAACACCATGACAGAGATATTTATCACAAGAATAAAGGATATCTTTCATTGTTTTACTTGATAGTCATAGTCATTTCTATCTTTAAATCTGGTATATTCTCTACCCTGATTGTGTGACACACCCACACATATAACAGTGAACAGTGAACAGTGATTGTACTCTGGTACAATCCTTATCCAGAAAAAAAGAGGACTATGCACAAAATGCTATCAAATTTTTCAAGTAAACTACATAAGAAGCAGACTTCTTGCTCTTTAGTCAGGTCTGAATAAGATTCTTATACAGAAACCGCACATTTCAAGGTGGGTTACTTTTTGATGCTGCATAATCCTGAGTCACCAAAACCAAAACTAAAACTACTATAGCAACCAGAGCACAGATTTATAAACTCTGCAGTTCTGAATTGGTTTCTGAATGGTGTATTCTTCCAGCATCTTCCATGAGCTTTACACAGATTGGTGTCTCTGAATAGCAATGCAAGCTATGATTTAAACTTGATTCACATAGAGATGCTCTCACATATTTTTATGTGTACCCATCTGCTAAACTAGCATTTGTTCTATGGACAATTCCAACAGTACATGGATTAAGCTAAAAATAGTTGTCTTGGCTAGTAAAAAGTAACACTATGTCCTTTAGAAGTAAGAAAATATACTTACTTATAAATCTGACTTTATAAAATCATTCTTACTTTCAATTAAAATTTTGTCTAGTCATATAATGAAAAAAAAGAACTGAACCATGTGTTGTGTAACAGAAATATAGGTGCTCTGTGTCTATCAATCTTTGCAATCCTGGGAATACTGCATATGTATGGATGCAGACACAGTGTTAGACTCTGCTGTGACAGTTGTCCATTTTGTCCTCTTGATATTGAGAGCAAGTATCTTTGACTTATTTTGCTATCTTAAAGGCCACATTACCTTATAGTAGCTTTTATGAACTCCTGTTCAACTTTCTGAAGGTAGTGTTTCTTCCCTACTCATGTGTGTGGCTTGAGTCGAGGGGCATAGTGCTGAAACGTACAATTTAATTACTGAAGGGCAATGGAATGACCTGTCCCTCTGAAATGCATTCAAGTTGTTCCCTGTGAACTGCATTCTGAACGTATCACAGCTGGGAAACATATTTTCAGGGCTGCAGGAGAATGTTTTGGACAAATAGAAATGAAAGACATCCTATTCTAACTTCTCACTCACAATGCAAATGTAAATACACTCAAGGGTTATTGACGTCCCTGACACATTTCTGCCTTTCGGCTACCAGAAGGTACATGAATTTCCTTTTAAATATTTGTTTTGATATATGAAGGTGTCATTTCTCTAAATTAAAAATACTAAAATCTATATGTGGGTGAACAATTGGCTTGGCTTGGATTTTGGACATCTAGGAGTGTGCTTTGCTGCTCATGTGCCCACAGGCTCTCTTTTTGTGAGCATATGACATAACTGCACACTCACATCATGATTAGTCTTAGCAAGGTAGTAACACAAGTGACACACCTATATCACTGCAAAAATACTGCCATCCTTTAGTCTATTCAGACAGCCACTAAAATGAGGAGTTTTTAAGAAAGAGGATTGGCTGTTAGCCTACAGCAATACTTATTTATAGGAATATTCATAAAGACCTGTGTCTCTGAATACAATAGAAACAAACAACTGAAAGTGGTTTTCTTGCTCAGAAATCACTTCTAATAATTCATTGTCTCAATAGACACTGCTTTTTTTTTTCTCTCCCCTGTATTTGTTATGAGCCCTTTGTTTGCTATGGAAAGCTACTTTTGTAGGTAACTTCTCACACTACAGCTCAACTGATCAGACTTCATCCCAGACCATCAAGTGACTTCTTCTTTGGTGGCCTCCTATTTTTCCCTAGCACAAGGCCATAAAGAAATTTAATTGCTTCATCTTGTCAGTTCAAAAGAAGAGCTACTTGATTGAGACAATAATCTGAGGCCAAATTACAGCAGCCACTAATGTAACACTAAAGTACTCCAGAAACTTTAACATCTGTATCATAATGCAGAGATGTATGCTTTAGAACCTTCTTAAATGACTTCTGGTTTGATAGATTTGTGACTTTCAACCCTCATCTGATGAAATTACATTTCCTAACCATTCCAATATTGGTGTGCTGGCCTCCGTGCACACCACCTCATCACAGTAACTCAAAACACTTGAGAAGGAACCTGTAAAATTAATTTTTCTTTTAGTAGATGCTTATGTAACTCAAAACTGTCTTCTTTTCACTAAAGCATTATTTAGCCACTTAGTGTAAGATGAAGAAAAGACCATAACGTCTAGATTTTAGCCAATTTTTTTTATTTCCACCAGTAATTTGGATATATGACTCACCCTTCTCTTTGCCTGAAAGATGTCTTCCAGCATTTTCTTGGAGACCTAGGCTAAGGTTTCACTAGATAATGAAGACATTCAGTCAGGTTACTGACACAGAAAAGTCCAGTCCTCCTTTTTTGTACTGCTCATTCCCTACCTCTGGATGCACAGATGCCCTTCCCAATCTTTTCCCAGGCTCTGGTGTTCATTTGACACCTGAATGAGTTGGCTACACTAGCAGACTATTTACATCTTGGCTCAGCTAGTTTTCTGCTGGTCTAGCAAACAGAACAAATGTATCAAAGGGTGACAGGAGGCTTCCAGAAGTGTTGGGTGTATGTGTCTGGGCCTGAGGAAGGACAGAATCTCTCTTCTCAGAAGCAGGAATACATTATGTAGGCTCAACCATCACAAGAAATCTCACCCGTACTTTTAGCTGTGACCATTAAATAATTATTTTTTCATGTCTGGAAAAGTTTCTTTAATGGTTTGTTGTCCTTTGGACCTGGATTCTGGCATGTGGAAAATAAATCTGCTAATTTGAGTAAGGCAAGCGAGCACTGTCTTTGTCTTCCCTGTGGAGGTTTTGCATCTGTCGTCGCATGACTTTCTCTTTGCTTCCACGTGGCAAATAGGATTCTGTGCAGACATGGAAGTGAGTGGAGGGCTAGATCATTTTCATGCTAAATTATAAAAACAACTTTCTCTTTCTTGGCAGTCTTAATTTTAAAAACCGACAATCTTGAGGGGACACACTTAACACACCCTCAGTCCTGAGTGTACAGCAGCAGTGGCATGAAGTGAGCCAGGACCCCAGCAGAAACTCATCCCCAGACACAGGCAGGCAGTGCTGTTCTTCATCTCCCGTGCCCACCTGCCTCTTCCTCCCAGGTGTGTTTGGATGGTGATCACTTCCCTGTTGCAGCACTGCTATAGTGTATATACTACACAGGTATAGTGTATATATACTGTATACTTCTTTATGACTGAAACAGTTATGGTATATATACTTCAAGCACTGAGATCTAAAACACTGATTTTGCTGAGTTCAGACACTTGGCTTGATTTTATTAAGGATTCCTTGATTTCTAGTTATGTGCATTTTGTTGCTTTCTCCCTGTATTGGAATTGGCTCAAAAAAGTAAAGGCTGGTCTTAGAAAAGCCCAACATTACACTAATTTTAGGTTTGATGGGTGGATAGATAGATACGAAATTAACTTATTTCAACTAGAGTAATAACAGTAAAATTAACCACTTATGTATACATTGATGGTTGAAAGATAAAATTTTAAAAGTTAATTGTTTTAATTATTTTTGTTATTAACATTTTGATAAGTAATTTAGGACTGTGGGCTGATAAGGAGAGTAAATAACAGGAACTAGGAACATTCCTGGCTCTGCACCTGAATCTTGATTTTACATGGGATAAATAACTTAAAATTCTTAATTTTACATTTCTGACCTAAGTTTGTATTTGAACCTCAGGAGCTGAATAAAGAGTTTTGATCACATTAATTAGAATCTTTCTACTCCCACCGTTCACAATTTGAGATCTAAAATATTTAAATTAAAACCTTAATAAAGACATAAGAGTCTACTAGAGATACAGCACCCAATGCTGCATCTTCTTTTGCAGTGGGAATTTTGATTGAGCTAAGAGTGCTCTGAAAAACCCCAAAGATTCTTGCACTAACACAAAAGTGATTTCTGTGCTAAATGTCTGTGTTACAATAATGTGGGCTCCCATATTTAAAAAAATGTAGGGTTTGCATAATTTTGAATTTGTACATAATATTAAACCTTACGATCTTTATAAAATCACTGTGGTACTCCCAGTAAAATAAATGGCAAACAGTTATTTCAAAAGGAGAAGGACCTGGTCCTATGCCCTCATCACTTGCATTTAGGTAAGATTATAAAGAATGTCTAACTACTGTAGAAAAGCAAACAGCATAAAAAAATAATGGCCCAAAGCACAATTACTGTCTTCTTTTTGTAAAAAAGCGAATCCATAATTAAAATTTGAAATTTATGTCACTGCTTTTCTGCATTGCATATTTCCAAAGATTCTTATTTTCAAAGAGATGCCATACAATTCCTTACAAAAAATAGAAATATCCTGCAACTGTATCCTGTGTACAATCACCACTGTATAACACACTCCTCTGCAGCAGCAGTAAGCACAAAGGAAAATATATTTTTTATTGTTTTATACCCCAAATATTTGCAGTAGTTTTAATGACTATTTCCTCTAGAAATATAGTAATTGTATAGGTAATACATACAGGTCACGTTAGACACTTGCTCTGTCTAGAGACTGTCTAGATGTATTAATTTGTTTTTACTTAAAACAGTCAAGGCTCAGTTTAGAAACTTGTTTTAGTGACTTTGTATTAGCTCCCAGTAATATCCCACTGAATCCCATTGGAGTTTCTTATACAAGTAAATGATTTCCAGTACAAGTTCCAAAATCTGTAATTTAATTATGTGTGAACTTATGAAGGGGTTATACAACACACAGACGATTTCCAGCCTGACTATTTATTCAGGTGAAACATATTTTAGCAGAGATGGAATCTCATTCCCTGGTTATATAATGTTCCCACAGATTCACACTTTAGCTTTAATAAAGAGATGAGGCTCAGCCCTCAAAGAAGCAATTACCCCACGCGGTCCTCATAAGTAGAGAGATAGAGCTAAATATAATATAAAGCATGCCATTTGCCCAAACAGTGTTTAATGAAGTCCATACTATAATCAAAACATAGTTAAAGAAAACCAGGCAGTTACCTAGAAACAAAACTACAAAAATATCTGTCTCTGTCACATGCCTGAAAGCATTTACGGCCAGATCCTGCCACTGTGCCCTTGCTCACATCGTACAGTATTTATGAGCAGACCCATTGAGGTACTCAGGTGTTAAAAACAATTTGGAAGGAAATAAATGCTTCATTTGCTTTTAAAGTTGCCATAAAATGGGCAGCCTTTAGATTCAATATTTGCTTAAATAATTCCAGTGTACAGTGGCTTTGTTAGGTTTATGTTGCCCGGGTTGAGTACAAGTTATGCAAGCACAGAGCTAGCTTAAGCCACAAAATTCCAGTAGTCTACATTAAATCTAGCCTAACTTAGTTTACACTTGAACTCTGCATATACTACTACCTGTAGCCAAATTAGTTAGCTTTGAGGTAGCTCAAGCACATCTTTCTGGAATCTTCTATATCTGTTGCTATTTCATCTGCTGGTGTGGAAGCTGTGGTGGGATCAAATCATCAGCTGGTATAAACTTACTGTAACTACCTTAGATAAAGGCCTAAACTTTAAATACTAGTACTTTGGAAATAAGATTTGTGTTCCACTTATAGAAAGAATATATGTGTTCCTCTAGATTTTGAGGAAATCTAGTCTACTCTACTGAAACAAAGACACCCCTAATTGACTGGTTCTGGCTGAGATGGAGTTCATTTTCCCATAGCACCCCTCACAGTGCTGTGCTTTGCACTGGCAGCTAGAAAGGCCTTGATAACACCTTTCTGTTTTGGCTACTGCTGAGCAGTGCTGGCACAGTGTCAGCTCTGCTGTGTCCAACACTGCCCTCCATCAGTAGGCTGGGATGGGCAAGGGGCTGGCAGGGGACACGACTGGGCCAGCTGACCTAAATTGACCAAAGGGATCTTCCATACCACATGACATCAGCTCAGATATAAAAGCTAAGAAAACAAGAAGGAGGAAGAAGAGAGCATTTATTATTTACAACAGTTGCCTTTTGGAGCAACCACTATGTGTGCCAAAGCCCTGCTTCTCTGTACATCATTTGCCAGTGGGAAGTAGAGAATAAAATTATTTGCACACTTTCTTGCACACACACGCGCTTTCAATTTTGCTTTAGTAAACTGCCTTATCTCCACCTATGAGTCATTTTCCATCTTACTTTCCTCTGTCCAGCTGAGAGGGGAGAGTGATAGACAAGCTTGGTATCCAGCCAAGGTCAACCCACCACATTCAAAAAGTGTGCTTCAGACGAGAATTTGCTTGAAACCCAAATTAATGAAATGCAATTGCTATGCTTCATCTGAATGGCATGGTCAAGATAGATAACATTCACAGATAAGCTATAACAGTTTTTAGTAAGTTTAGTAGAAATCTTTCTGCCTTGGTTCTCTCCAACCTGCACAGTAAATTTCTGTCTACCTATGTGCCACAGAGGATGCTGCTCAACATCTGGGCAAACACTTGGAGCATGTGAACAGTGTGTTTCTGCTTGGTATCTAAATTTAATCTGTACTCTAAAAGTTAGTACATTATGTCTAAGTGAATGAGTATAGACAGAGATGGATACAGTTTGTCTGTGATCCAAGCTGCTGCATATCTTGTCTGGTTATGAAAGAGCTCTCCCTTTCAGGTAATGTAGGAGAACAGCTTCGAGACCAAAGCTAGCTCGTTTCTGCCCAGCTCGGAGCACCAGCAAAACAAGCTGCTGTCTGTCTGCACCTGTCTATGAAGACTGTTATGATGGGACATGGGAGTTACAAGACTCACAGTGAAGCCCTGGGGTTTGAGTCTGGGTGGAGGCAGGAGCCAGGTGATATAATTAAGGCAATCTGAAATCAAGAACCAGAGACATATAATGCTCATTATCCTAACAGAGTAAGGCAGGCGTATGGTTGGGTGTAGGATTTGGCACCAGGAAGCTTGCATGCACTTTGACAAGAGCATAGCTGAACTTCAGATGGAGCCAGAAAACCAGGGAGTGTAATTCATGAGGTGAGTCCAGGAGAAGGACCAGACAGAGCAACAGCAAGGACAGATGGCTTGAGACAGAACTACAAATGAACAGGTGGTGAATGCCAGCAGGATCCTGAACAGTGAAGCCAAAGACAACAACAGAGACCCTGAGGCAAGGCAGAGAACAGAGTTCAAGCCACTGTACTTGTTCTCAGGACATCTTTTGCATACACCCTATCTGCCAGCAACTAATGACCTCTGTCTGTTGGCTGTAACACCTGTTTTGGGAGCTGGGTCCACTTCCCAAGGGCTTAGCACCCAGTGGCTGGCTGCATGAGGCTAAAGTCATCTTCCTTGGCTAGTCATTGCATAGTCATACCTGGAAGGGAATGCATTAATTCACTTCAGTGAAGTTAGAGGAGGACTGTAAAGAAATCTGTGGAACATTTGTTTTCACATAATATTAATCAATATAATGAGGTGCAATCATGTAATGGTCCCACTGAAACCTCTAAGGTTTCAAGCCTACCTCTAGTAGGTATGCATATGCTTACATGTACACTAATTAAGTAAGCTTATACTTACTAAGGCCTCTACTTAGGAAGGAACCTTAATTTTAAAGGGTATGAAAAGATGTAATAAACTGGAATTGGGTATATCAGTACCTGCAGGGCTGAAGGTGGTGGAAGAAGATGGGTTAGCTCTCTGGCATGTATATCAGTCATTATAATAAAACATTTTGCTGCAGCTGTGTACATATTTGCACGCTGCCTGTGACATGACTGCTGCCTGGAGATTAATTATGATATTTTTATTTATCCAACCAAGTGCATATAGCTACAATTCTGTCTGTAGCATCCATTGCTCTTGTGAAGTACAACAGGAATGGATGCATGTCTTTTTCCCTTGGCACATCTGCTTCTGGCTGGAAAACTGCAAATCTTGCATATATATATATATGTATGCATGTATGCCAGAAGCTGGACTTCTGCCAAAGTGCCATTTGACCCTATGCCAGCTTTTGGCCTTTGCCATTTAGGCAATGATCAGTTCATCCCTAGCTTTCCTTTAGACTTATAAAGTGTTATTAAGACTAGTTATTTCCAGCAGTGAGATGGGTTTTTCAGCATGGGATGTTCTTACATAATTATAAATATACATGGGAAAGTCTAAGTAAAGGGAATTAGCCTTCATGCTGAATTATCCCCATTCGCTTGTTTCTGTCAGATACTTTCTTCAAACTTTTTGTTTCTTTCATTAACATACATAAGATGGTAAAATGCACTCACAGTAACATCTTCTGAATTTATTGACAATGATTTTTGTTTAACCCAAGATAAAAAAAGAAAGCACAATAATTTCAAATAATTTTCATATTTTTTCACATTAAATAGGGAAATGAAAAAGGTAGTGTCATGTCTTACAGCATGTTTAGGATACGTATCCAAAGCAAATGTGAGGTTTCCAGTACTTTTTGTTTTTTCAGATGACTTTATCATGTTCTAGTAAACAGATTGTAATCATGTCTTATCCCTGCTCTAGCTGGAAGCTTTGCCAGATCTTTTCTTTTCAAAGCAAGTACTTTCCTGTTTGCTTTTTATCAAGTAGTTTAAAAATGAAATAACCATAAAGCTTTAGGATTATTTTCCTCTGGTTCTACAACCTAAAAATCTATTGCATCAGATTTAAGAATCACATGGTTTCTCATGAAACAGCCATGTTTATTTTCAATCTCATGCTGTACAAAAATATTTGATTTTCTGTAATTTTTAATGCATTAAAATGCATTAATTCTCTCTTTTAATGAGTTTTTTACATCCTAGACATTATAATTCTACTGACAGTAGGCTTGATTCCCTGTTGCTCTGTGTGAGAGTGTTTACACATTCTGAGTTCAGTCAGCAAAGGCAGATGATCAGTAGCCTTCCAAAAAGGTCTTTCTCTTTCCAGTGATCATAGAGTCCAAGGAGACTGCTCCCATAAGACAGGTGCCTGAAGTCAGGCAGAATTAATATCCCCTACTTCCCACTCATTTAAATCAACAAAATGCACGTACAAAGTGGAATGAAAGGTCTTGGCTCCTGGTGGGATTATTTTAAACATTCCCATTACATTTTCTATGCACACCTGTACATGGCTGGACAGTGAATCAAGCTCTTTCAATTACATGGCAGCCTGCGACTGATATAAGTAAAGGAAGCAGAATCCAGACTCCCCTTGCAGAGAAGCACCTGAAAGTAAATGGTTTTTATTCACAGCTTTAGCTACAGCCCTTGTATTTCCACAGCTTTCACTGTTGATCAACATGCTTTATATATCTGTTTTGGCAATGTGTGTCATTAGAGAATCTGACGCCCAGTTTGATATTCCATCGTAGGCTGCATGTTACTGTATGTTGGTCACATCTGCATCAGCAGTTCAATGCAATAGGAGCAGATCAGCAGCTGGAAATGCCTGAAACTGATTCCTCCATTTAAAGACTCATAGAATAATTTAGGTTGGAAAAGACTTCTAAGATCATTTAGTCTAACCATTAACCCAGCATAGTCAACTCCACAGCTAAACCATGTCCCTAAGTGCCACTTCCATAGTGACTCAATCACTTCCCTGGGATACATACATATGTGCATGTTACCTTAGATCGGATTTACTGTGATGCATGCTTGAACTATTTCTAGGTTTATATTGTAGGTGGTGCCTACCACACAGGTGGTTCAGAATCCTTCTGCTCTAATTATGGTGGCAGTGTAGCCGGTATACTTTTGGAGTGAAAGTTAAAGTTCCATTTCCCTGAGAAAGAATATCTTATGTATGCGCCAAACCCACTCTGCAAACCAAGACAATGCAGAGTGAGTGAGGATGATCAGAGCATGGACTTGAAAACTTCACTAGTTTACTGAGTAAAAACCCTGCTGGAGATGCAGCTTCTAGATACTGAAGATTGCTTACTGAGACTGTTCCTCCTCTACTGCACATCAGTGACCAAATCCTCAGCAGGATGAGGACCACTGCCTTTAATTAAAGTGCATGCAATATTACTGCATATCTGGGCCATGAGCTACATCACTATCTCAGCACTGCTAAAGCTGGCATTTAGAACGATGAAAAGCAGTTGGAGAATTTCAGTCTTTACTTTGCTATGTGACATTCATTTGTGTATAGTGTGTTATATACATTATACAGATATCCTAGGTCTTACATTCAGGAATAATTCACTTTTAAAGAACTGAAGTAGATGCTTGCTTTAGGTTTTTTGGAAGCAAATAAGACCTGACAGAAGTTACTGTGAAGATTGAATCACAATAATCTAAACCCTTTGTATTTCATTAAATATGATTCTAATAAATCACCCTTAATATTCTTATATTTGTAGTGTTTCAGAATAATTTTCTGCTGTCCTAAGGCATGAACTTTTCAGTCTGATAATGAGAGTATTTTGCTTCCAGCACATTTAAAATAGATTCATCCAGCCATCTCTTTGGCACCCAAGCATTCAGGGACCTAGAGAAAGAAAAAAGAATTGTCTCCTATTAGCACCATTGAAGGAGGTCTGTAGGCTGAATATGAGCAGTGTCTATATAAACTGAGATATGAAGACAGGTTTTCTGATTGATGGAATTAATGTATCAGAGTCTGTGGGTTGTAGACCACAAACAGTAGAAGCAGAGAGATATCCTGTCAATTTGTCAGCAGCCTGTTTGCATGCATAACTATATTTCCTATGGTATGGTGATGAGTAGTAGAGATGGGCATATTTTAAAAGGTATTGTATTAATAACAATGAAGACTGCTAATATTTAGCAAACCTGATGTAGCTGCTGTTACAAAGAGGTTGGTAAGGTCTAACCACACTTATTTTACTAGTAGAACTACCCTTGGTTTGGCATTTACTTCCATGTTGCAATCTGAAGTTTGGTTGATAAAATCTCAAATTTTTGCTGATTTAATAAAACTAGCTGACATGAATTACCTTTTAATCCTTTTCCTTTAGTGCATGTTGGAATGTTGCATTAATTTTCAGTGATTCATCCTTCTCACACTATGCCTAATGTTCCTGTAACTAGGACTGTTGATGTTATTGACTTGAACTCTGTGGCCCAAAGTCACAGCAATTACATCTCAAAGCCCTACTTTTCTTCCATTAAAATTCTTGTTCCCAAAAACCCATTTGAAGTCTAGCTCCTTGACTTTCTCAGGAAAGAAGCCTTGAACTTCTTCAGTCCATGTGGAGAAGAATCAGCAATAAGCTTGGCTGCAAAACAACCCCAGGAATAACGATGAAACTCTGAAATATCCCACTGCACAGGTCCTTGATCCATTTCAATTTATTCCACTGATCCTTTGGCATCCTGACAAGCCAGATATCAGTCAGAATCACAAGTATAGGCAGTTATCTCATGACTGTTGACACCCATCTGTCCTTTGGTCATGTCCTTCATGTGTTCATAATACTGGGATTTGCTGAACTGTCCTGAATGAGACATCTAAAGCAAATTAAATAGTTCTAATTATATCCTTATGGAAAAACTTTAAAGAGTTTTCTCATTTATGGTTTTCTTCTTGCTCATCAGATATTTCTCAGTGGCCCTCCTGTGCTATACTTGAAAAGCAAGTATAGAAGCTTAACTGGAAGAAAGATGAAATAGGAAAAAAGGAGGACAACCTCTAAAACTTGGTCAAGAGTGTGCAGAAGCTAAGAAGCGAAGGCAGTAACTTTTCAAAAGAGGGCAGAAGGACCAGAGGCTCATTCAGGAAGCATACAAGATGTTTGCAGCCTTCAAATACCAAAACACTATTATAAAGTGTAAGGACACAGAAGAACCTAAAACTTATTTGCCAGGCTCTACTGTACTCTATGGATGCTTTTATGATCTAGGTTACAGCCAACTTCTGCCACATGATATCATCTTATGGCCAAACTAGCTCTTCTCACTTGTGTGTACACTTTGTACTCACAGCATACTGACCACATTGTATACTAAAGGTAATTATACTCTCTAATCTGTGATCCATGTAAGAATGGTAAGCACCTTGAATCTTCTTTTTCATGGATAAAATCTTCATATAATGCCTATGTTTGCTGTGATTTCTTATGTAGATGTTGGTTTACTCAGGCTTTCAAAACTGGCATGTTTATTTAAGATCAGCAGTTCATTTAAAGTCTATATGCAAGCTAACTACACTGACACAAATTAGCACAAAGCAGACATTCCTCTGATTCTGACATAATATCAAAGCATGCCCTGAAGGCCTCCTTTGGGTGCATATCTCCACAGTCTGGTCTGGTAATTGCCTTTATGTCTGGCAGTTCAAAATCAGCAGAGATATTTTTGTCCCCACCCTCTTTTCTGGTAACATTTTCCTTTTTGTTCTACAAATCATCTGTAAAATGTAACATTCAAATATCACAACAAAAATATTTTGGCCTACTTAGACACAGACTAATTATGAAGTGTTTCCAGCATCAGTCTACAAATACACATTAAACAGTCACTTTGCAAGGCAGTGCAAAATCTTCAAGCTATGCCTTTGCATCCCAGTGGCTCCACAAAGAACAGGAAAAATAGGTGGTTCCTCAAATAATTGTTAGTCTGGCAACAACATCAATGTGCATGTGCCAATCAAGGAGGGTGTTCCCTCTAAAACTTTTAAAAAATTTTAAAAGATAGGGTATTTTTTTAAAAGTTCTTTTTTAAAAAAGTTTTTTCTTAATGAGAAAAATGTTTTGTTCTGAAGACTTATCATGGATCTTCCTAACCAGTTGTGTTCACAGTAATGATGCATCCTAATTGTTTCAATGACATTTCCCATTCCTGGAAAATTATCCCTTTCTCTACCATTGGTAAAGTAGGGAGGAGGCTGGGGCTGGAAAAGTCGTGATATTATTTCCTTCTAAATCACAGGGAGGCAAAGGGAAGGAAATTCATTGTGTTCCTCTGTTACTTTCCCTGTATTCCCCATGGTCACCATATGTAGACTTGGTAGCTTTGCAGTCTTCGAAGAAATGCCTTAGGTCTTCCAGCTTCCACATAGATACTGAAAAGCCAGGTAACAGCCTTCATCAGTGTCACCTCTTTTATCTTCATCGAAGCTCTCATCATTCAGTGGATGTCAAGTTGGAGGCTGCTGCTGAACTCTCCAAGAGTCATCTCCCATAACCCCTCTTCTCCTGGTGATTGTCAAGGCTTACTTGAATGTTCAGCCTCACATCTCACAGCTTGTCTCACAATCCCTGTAGCTTTGCCTTACCAAGTGTAGGCGTTACTTAAATGCTAGTAACATTCAGAAACTAGTTTGTTGTCCATTGCAGTTATTCTCTATGCTTTCATGGAGTCACAGAATGTGCTGTGTTGCAAGGCACCCATCAGCATCATCAAGTCCAACTCCTGGTCATGTGGAGGAAAATGCAACAATTTTCCTGTTGAAATGATGCAAATAATAAGAAAACCCAAAACAACACATCTCCCTGATGTTATATATCTATGATACCAAAATATCTGTTGACCCTCATATCACCTGTATTTCCATAAAAATTAATGAAGAGAATGAACCATGACATGAAAAGCATTATCGACTTTACAGAGAAAATGCAAAATTAAAGAGAAGATTATAGGAAGTGTAAGCAGATATGTAAGAATTTTCCCCATGAGTCCTACTACAAATCTAAAGAAGGTATTTTGGACTGACAGCCCCTGGTGCAGTGCCACACCAGGCATTGTAGTGCAGAACGCTGGGGCCTCTGATCCTGGGGAAGCACTGCCTATTCAGCCGGTCTAGCCAAGCTGCAATGACAGAAGCAACCACAGTGGGTAAATGACCTCATGCCAACACCCTGAGCACTTGAAGATCAGCCAGCTACAAATGTGTCTGAGAAGCTGAGCTTTGCCATAGCAAAGGTGTTACAGCAAGTATTTTACTGCAATGCTCATATGGTTTCTCTTCAAGATGCAGCTGCAGCTTGCTGGTGCATGCAGAGCGGGCCAAGCTGGCCTCAGGGCAGAGGCTGCATCTCAGAAGTGGATATATTTCACCTCTCTACTTCCTACAGTTTTGGAGAGCAAGTTTCTGCCATTTTAATTATTCATTTCCCACTCTTTACCAATTCAGTTCCTGCAAGGACAAAGTTAGTGGGTATTGTTCAGCTTGGAGAAGTGGAGATTGAGAGGAAACCTCCTAGAAGTCTACAGCTTTGTGACAAGGGCAAACAGAGGGGCAGGCACTGATCTCGAGTCTGCCAAAATCCAAGAAGCATTTGGACAAGTCTCTCAGGGACATGGTATAACCCCTTGGAGTGGTCCTATTCAGGGCAAGGAGTTTGACCTGATGATCCTTGTGGGATCCTTCCAAAACAGGATATTCTGTGATCTCAAAAAGCATTCCTTTTCCCATCCAGGAGCTGTCAGCTTCTGCTGACTGCCCCAAATGGCTACCACAATCCAACGTCACCACCTGGAAAAGTGAACTTTTTGTGTGGCTTAAGATACATTTTTATGGTAACATTTGCTTCTAATGAAGTTTCTCTCAGTACTAAGTCTGAAGCGCTTGTGATCAGTATGGGAGCTGCCTGAGCCTCAGTCTGAGTTCCTATGTGCTTGCTAGCAAAAACATAGTGATTTTCTAAACACATAGTTTGGGAGAGAGTATAATTCTGAAAATAAAACTAAACTTGGTCACTTAAGCTTCTCCAGATGTAGCTACATCCAATTTCAAGAGCAATAAGAATGAGAAAATCTTATTATTACGCTCAAAATGCCATCTTTGAATGGTAAGTACCATTCTGTCTTTACAGAGATTATCAGAGCAGTTGTGTTGAGTTTGAAGAAAGTAAGTTCAGGCCACAGACTGCTGTCTTATTAAGAGAAATGGAAATCTGAAAGCATTTAAATTACACTAATTTAAAACTGGCAGTGAAAACATATTCATAAGTCAGGATAATCTTTGTAAAACACTAGCACACCAACACATTTTACAATGCTTGTCCTGTAGTTCAAGAAAATTTTTGATTTTTAACTGGAATCAGAAAGAAAGAATAAAATGCTTGTTTGCAAGAGACCTGCTTGCAAAGGCAAATGTGGCAGCCATTATGTGCCTAGCATTAATCACACTCTGTTTTGATGTTAGTTCTGCTGAAAACTGGGATGTTGGCCAAGGTATTGGGGTTATCTTCCTTTCTTTCCAAAATATTCCCTGAAATCTTTGACATCCAGAAGCTCCAGGTCAATATCTTGTTCGAGAGATGAATCCACTAACTGTTTAGACTTCTGTCCACAGCATCAGGAAATAAAATTTGAACATGACCTCTCAGCCTAGGACTGAGAGGGCCACAGCCTGAGCCACACTCAGCCACTNCGCACACATAAAAGCACCTCACAAGAGTAACTGAAAAAGAAGGAAGGATGAAGATGATGTTGGATGTCAGTAGACCTTAGCACACACTTAGTATACACTTACATAGGTTTAGAAAAAAAGGTGGAACAGTGAGATAGAACATACGTGATAGAAAATCCTTATAAGCTCTTAGGCTTGCTGAGGCAAATGCTTTCCTTGGGGCAATATCTGAACAAACAGTTGATGAGCAGGTGTCAGGGTGGGGCTACAA
Organism: Hylia prasina; assembly: GCA_013397195.1. Classification (NCBI taxonomy): domain Eukaryota; kingdom Metazoa; phylum Chordata; class Aves; order Passeriformes; family Sylviidae; genus Hylia; species Hylia prasina. The sequence continues at coordinate 506,255 of VYXD01010577.1, read as the reverse complement.
TAATAATCCCCAAGGGGTATTGCATGTCTGTTTCACAAATTCTATGTTTTTAGGATTAAATCTGGTTAAAAAACTTGCATCAAGATAAATTTGCTCCAACAGAAAATGCCCCTGTGATAAAGGACTTCTGTGAGAATGATCCACTTTCACTGATTTTTTTTTTTTTAAACATGATTTCAAAGGTAGTTTCAGCTAAAAAACATTTCCTGACAATCTTGACTCAGGAATTCACATTGCTGCAGGCTCCCTCTGTACAGCAGAGTAACCTTTAGAGCAGCATAGTCCCAGCCTGAGCTTTTTCCCACCCGCTCCTGCTACACAAAACCTTGGCTAAGACAGTGACAGTGCAAGTCTGGTTTAGCTCTGCTTGGCACCTGGAGTTGAGATCTGTGGAAAATGCTGATCTGAACTCAAGCTATTATCCAGAGTTAAATCCCAAGTTACCTTGTTTTTCTTGCTGTTTTAACCTCTTAGTTAAGTGAGCTTAGCTGTTACTAATTCCCCGGTAGATGGGTCATAAACAGACAGTAGCAAGTTACTCAATGACTGCACAAGGTTGTTACAGTCATACAATGGCTTTCAAGGGAAATTAATTTTAGGAAAGCACTTAAAGTATTTACATGCATCTTTTAATACAGTTTGACATGGAAACAAGGAGGGGCCAACATCTTATAACCAGCTCTTTGCTGACATTAAAAAAAATCACTAAAAGATTGAGAACTCCTGCTCCATGTACCTCTGAATAGACTCCTACTGACCCTCCCATTTTGAAGTATAAACTTCTGTTGGAAACACATAGCAATATTTTTCTTTGTTCCATAGCTGGCTCAAAAGTTTCCTTCTGCTGGAGGTTTTCTCCTGCCTGTAAACCCTCTTTCCTGAAGGACAGCTGAGTGAACTTTCCACTGTGAAGTTTACCTGAATAGCAGATAAAGTGGGGAGGTAATTCCACTGAAAAAAGCCATGGATTTAACCAATGAAGTAATGTGAGTAGCAGTTAAAATATAAAGAGAAAACTTTCAAGTAGCAGCCCTCAAGAAGCCAGACTTACATTTTCCTGTAGCATTACTGCAGTCAATGGATCTACTTAATATTCATGCTTATATGAAAGCAGATTCCTTTCACTTAAAAATGACTGGCATAACCCTGATAAATACACAAAAAGCAAAGAAATTCCATAATCAAGACCTCATGTAGGTAGGTCTACCTTTATGAGAGAATACAGATCGCAACTGAAGATGTAGAGGAATGCACAAAGTTATCTGTCTTGCTTGCAGTGTCATAGGCCATCCTAAAGCAAGGTCAGACTCACAGTTATGCATTAGTATGATTTGTTATGAAAAGTGGCATTTAAATATTTAAATGTACCAGGTCCTATGTGTTTAATTTCATTGTTTAGTCATTGCATAGTTTCCCAACTAAGTCGTAGTTGGCACAGAGTGGTGGGTTGCTCTTTATTTATGTGCTGCTGCAGCTTTTCAGAGCCTTTCAGTGATGGTGAGGCATTTCAGCTATACATTATTCCTTTTTTGCTCTTGAAGCTGTACATCAAGGTATGCAAACTTGCCAAACTTTTCTTCCCTGGAACATGGTAAAAACAAGATATCCCAGTATATATTCAGCAGTGCCTATACAGAAATTCTTGCTCTTTTAGAGTGCAGCTATAAATTCCAAGTTAAAGTATCATGCCAGGAGTAGTGCACAGAGTGGATGTACATCCTACTGATAATAACAGGAGTTGCATATATAAAAATATCTTGCACCACACTAAAGAAGAACTTTGAGGCATTTAAATGACACTGATCAGGTTGTAGCTATTGTGTAAGATATTAAACGCCAACAAAAACCATAGATGGCATCCTAGCTGTCTCATTGTTGTATACCCTAACAAACCTTTCTAACATCACATGCTTCATACAAAATAGGCATCCTCACTGGAGGAATGGGATTGCCTGCTAAGGACTGCAACCCTGCTGGTGTCTAGTTTAAACAGACAGCAGATTAAACTATTGAGATAAAAATGTAAAACCAGAAATGTTTATACTAGTACTGCTGAGCACCAAAAGCTTAATCAAGTGAAGTCATAGGTGCTCCCACATTAAAATTTACTATGGTGTTTACAAGCTGGAGGGGTGTAAGGACCAAATAAATGGAGGCAGAGGGGAAAGACAGAACATGATTCAAGACAGAGACAAGAAAAGAAAGTAAAACATCATAATGCAAACATGAAACAAGCATTTGGGAGTAAACAACTTGAAAATCACTGCTAAGCAGTGTGGCTTTGAACATTTATTCAGATATTTACTTCTGCTCCTGTTTCCCTCCATGCCCAGTGAAAGACCCCTTCGACAGGCCTTCTTCCCCTGGAGCCAGACGTAATGGCCCTGAGGCACTGTCGGGTGCACACCTCTCTGTGTTTGTACAGGTAGGTTTGCATGTGTATGCCTTGCCCTGGAAAAAGCTTCTAAGTCAGCCTTCTTTTTTCCCCAAGAGGATCATTCTATCTTTCCAGAGGAAAATCTGAAAAAAACACTCCTAACAACCAAACAACCCCAAAATCACCCTTCCTTGGTGCCTTATGTTTTGGATAACCTTTTTTTAGCATAGTGGTGGATGCTAAATTTACTCTGGCTGTACTGGCATTTGCTCATCTTTGGACTGTTGCAAGCATTTGGCTAATAGGGATATTTCAAAAATCTTTTAATTAAGAATTTTAAATGTGCTCCTAAAACATACATGAATTTATGTTATTATTCTACCTCCATCTCCAACATAACCTCAGTTTGTGTCACCTTGAAAGCCTCCACAAGGAATTACAAGTATCTTATGCAGAGTTCACATGAGGACAAGTCTTTTCCTCCTAGTGAATCCTTGATTGCACTGTAACTAATGCAGCCTGCTGCATAGTTTTCTATAAACTCCGTGCAGAGGAACAAGATTTGGGTAGGGCCAGGGCTTGTTTTCCCATGAAAGTTGGGAGTTTATTGGTTGATACAAGCCAGATTAAAGTAGGCGTTTGACTGTCCATAGATATGTCAATTAAAACAACATCTTAAGCACAATTTGTTAAACCAGTACATATCTTGACTGAACTGGCCTCCAGCTTTGGCTTTGAGAGACTGTTTATGCAGAGGGAGAGCTCTTTGCAAAGTCGTGCACACAGGCTTGTCCATCCACATACAAACTTGGATGGAATGAAATTTATTTTTATCCAGGACGATGGAGCTGCTCTGTGAGTACATAACAACATGGTTCCAGCTGCATTAGATGCTACTAATGGGGTGCCACTCTCCCTGTTCTCTATTGAAAAGGCACCACTGGAATGTACACCTAAAAAATTTACCGATATTTCCCACCACATGGATTACATTAATAGCATAAAATATTTTTTTGTAGCTAAAAATCTGATCTGTTATTAAAAATCTCACTAACTATGCCTGCAACCGCTATTCAGCTATTGTGAAGATCACCTTCTTTTTTTTTGGCAGTGGCCTTTTCTCTTTCTAAAAATACAAAGAATTAAAAGTATATGGTCATAGAAAACAATGTCTGTAAAATGATGTTTCTTTATTATCCACCTTCTCTTCTATGACAAAAAAAAAAAAGTACTAATAAAATTAATAAAATCCAATCTGCCCACTCCCTGGTGACCTAGCAGTCTGTCCTGCAAAGATCATCCCCAGAAACATTCTTTCAAAGACAGAGAGTTCTGCTTTAGATTAGACTGCCTAGTCCTGGTCCTGGAGCTCACACAACAGCCCTACTGAAAGCAATTAAGTAATTTATACTTAGAAGCAACTGTGACCTTATCCAGACAAATACCTTCCCATTATTAGGACAAAAGAGACAGTATGTTGTTTTACTTTCTCTCATACTATCTGCTATAGTGGCATTTTTTTAATTGTGGGAAATCAACTAAAGAAACCATGTTGTCTAGCAACAAAGAAAACAGACACAAACAAAAGAGGAACAGAGTGACAGTTCTGCTTTTTGTATTGTATACTTCTACTTCTAGGTAAACTGAATAAAACTAAAACAACAAACAAGTTAAAATGAACTGTCTAATCAACCTCCCAACAATGAATTGACACCAGGGTTCTGGATCAGTCCAGAAGTTGGTTTGTTTTCTTGTGTTTTTTTGCCATTTTAAAAAAAAAATTATTTATTTAAAAAGCATCTGAGACTCATTAAGTTATTCTAAGGATATATAACTTCATAATTCAATCTTTTAAATTTAATCATTAACTTACAGAACAAACAATTATTTTCCCCTTCAGCCAATTTTTGCTTTTGAATGAAAAGACTTAAACTTTTCAATTTTATTAAAACTGCATAATGAAAAATGATAAATTCAGAATCTGAGATATTCTGATGAATTTGGTGGTTTTCTTACTATTTGTATAGCAATTTCTAAGTTATGTTGTAACTTATAATACTCTATATGACACCATCAAGCTATTCGTAACAATGTTGATATAAACAAGTTTTACATTCAACTTTGCAAGACAAGAATAGGAAAAAATGATAATGAAAGAGAAAAAAGTGGCAAGGGATGTGAATCACCTCCATTTGTGATTCTTGGCAGAAGCACCTTGAGATTTGTCTCATAGGCCTAGTCTTAGGAATACATTAGGCTTAAAGAATTTAATGATATAGAATAAAACCATATTTTCACCATGATTTCATTCATTTCACCTGTATTTTGTTGAGTCATGTACTCATCCACACACAGATCTGGTGAAAATATGTAAGAAAGCTGCACAGATCAAGGTAGAGCTTCAGAGAATTAAAAACTATTTAAAAATTTAAAATAAACTCCCATTGACCATGAATTCTTTGAGGTTCCTTTTCACTCAAAGTGTTCTTAGAAGATGCATAATTACCATGTTAAGAGAAACAAAACTAGCAAGTTATACACAGCCAATAAAAAATGCTTCTGATGGCTTATTTAAAACAGCGGCAAGAGATGGCTAAAACTCTTGTAGTTATCTAAACAACAGTCAATAGGAGGACTTTGAAGACCTAATATTGTCTTTGAATGAGAAATATATTTGAGCTATGAAAGTGATTGAGTTGGAAGGAGGCCATGTCACAGTAACCAATGAATGGAGTAATTTGTTGTATCACTGGTACTTGCTGTGTGGGATTTGGCATCTCCATACAGTCAGAACTAAGTGTTCTGACCCTTCAATCAGAACTAAATCCATGATTGTTGTACTGTGTATGTCTCATGATTCCTGATTTGCCTCTTCTGCAACAGTTAGGAAAGTGGCTGAAAGCAATATTTTTTACAGCGCTGCAACTAACTGTGAAATGGAGGTCAAAAGATGGATTAAAAGATAGTAGCAACATTAGTAACTTTCTCTTCTGAAGCAAATGCCACAGTCTGCTCTGATACATCATGATCAAAGACACTGTTCACATTTCCTCTGTAAAATTTCGGCGTTCCAGTGTAACACATATGCCATCATTTTCAGATAAACAACCCCAACAGGTCACTAAATGCCAAGGCCTCAGATCTAGCTTTACTGAATTTAGCGCTTTTAATCTAGAAGACAAATAAGAATTATTGCAAAAAAAAGTCTACTGGCTTTTGTCATAGGAAAAAATGAGGATTAGACAAAAGCAAATGCAAATAAGAAGTATCCCAGCCTGTCTCTATGCCACCTGAGAGGATAACAGAGCAAGGAGTAAGGAGTAGCAGCCCTTGAGGAATTGTCAAGAATAATTTGTCTATTTAATTTCCTTTATAAGAATGTAATGGGCCCTGCAGACTGGAGATCAAGTCAACGAAGCAGAAAATCAAGTCACCAGAAGAATATAGAAGTGGAATAATGAGTTTGGGTCAGACCAAAGAGTCCACTCATCCCAGTATTCTGTCTCTGTCATGGCAGTTGTTTATGTAAGAATGTAAAACCAGGGCAAATGCATAGTGATATGTCCTCAGTATGGCCTTCTATTGGGTTTGCATGGAAAGATTTTGGTAGCAGGGGGGCTACTGGATGGATTTCAGAAGTGGCCAGAAGGTTCCCCTGTGCCCGGCAGAGCCAATTCCAGCCGGCTCCAAGATAGACCTGCTGGATAGACAAGCTGGAGGGACCAAGATAGATAGCTGGCCAAGGCTGAGCCCAACAGCAACAGTGGTAGTACCTCTGGGATAACAGATTTTAGAATGGAAAAAAAAAAATCAAAATTGAGCTCTCTCTTTCAGATGTTATCACACTGACTTTAGTAGCTGACTCTGCTCTTCAGGCTAGAGTAAACAAACAGGGATGGGAACTATCACTGCATACATACAGGAGCTCAGCATAGGCTAAGTTATCTATGTAGTGTCATAACAAACTTGCATGTATTCAAGAAGGAACCCAGAAAATAAGACAAAAAATGATCTTGTTCCTGGAAAAATAGAATGCATTGTCCACAAGCAATCCACTGGAGTAAAATCACCCAGTGACATTATTCAAATAGATTTTGAAAAGGAGCAAAATGGAAATGTAGCAGGCTGACCGTGTCTAAAGTTCCCAGATACATTTTAGCCCCACCAGTCATACTCTGTGTACTTCTGAGTTTTAGGACCATGTCAGAAGAAGATTCAGTTTCTTGGTCTCAGTTAATCATTCTGGCAGTGGGAAATTATATGAGTAGAAGATGCAAAAATATTTTTTACAAGTTGCTTCAGGGAACATAAGAAATCAAACAATGTTCCTTGCTTTACCAGAGTTTGTTCCTGGCACAGGAAAGGTCTTTTTATTATAGCAAGTTGTTTATCATCTCTATATCGAATGAGAAACCTAAAGGTTTAATCTTTTTTCTTCAGTCCTTTAATCTTAGAACAATACAAGTCTTTAAGCCAGTTTCATTCTCTCGCTCCTGAAGAGTGGCCTCATGGCTCCTGCTGCAACCCGTTAGATTTCGTAGCTGATTCAGAGCCCACTGCTGCTCCTGCCCACTGTGACAGAGAACTTGCTGCTGTAAATGGATACAGCAGTGCAAAGATCATGGGAAGCTTATCCCTTTGTTTTTAATTTCCCCCCTAAGGGCCATTTGTTCCAATTAGTGCCTCAGCTAGCAATTATTGCTGCACAGTTCTCTGGCTTATTTCTATTTGAACTGGCTGAGTCAAAGTTAGAGAATCTCTTGTGTGACATAATATATACCCTGGCCTAGTGCTCTTGCAACAAAGAAGATCCCTTGTCAAGGATCATGGCCATGCTTTCTGGAAAAGGACCTTCCTCACTGTCTGATTTGCTTCTGTCTTCCATGGTACATGGAATGATTTTAAACAGTAGCTTTTCTTTGATGTAAGGGTATGTATACCTAATGCATATGAGCAAAACAGCACGCACAAATGTGCACAAATGAATATTTGGTTGTTGTTATTGCTTTGTCTTGTCTGGGTGCTGACCATTCCTCACAGACAGGTCTCTCACTGGATCCAGTAGCTGGCACTCCTGGAGGGAGCATTGCACTGCATGGCACACACGTGTGAGAGTCTCCCTCACAGCATCCACCAGCTCCATTTGTTTTTTCCCGTTTTTCTAAGTGAGTACAAACCAAACCCGGAGAATTATGGAATAGCTGGTTTTATCCCATATCCAAAAATCAAGATACATCAGTACACACAGTGAACAATTTCATCCCAAAAGCTTAACCGGAATAAAAAATTTTAATGATGAAATGTAGTAAGAGTCTTGCCAGAACTTTGACATGTTTCACATTTCTGGCATTGAACAGTTTATTTAAAGGAAAAGGCCACATGATGAGACCTAATCATGCCTGGAAGAAACTGGAAATGGAATTAGTCCCTAATCTCTTTGGCTCCCTAGCAGTAAGGTTATTCTGATCACCTGGCTGAAAGTGAGAGAAGGCTCTCACACACAAAAATCAGAAATAGTCCACCAATTCTGGAAGAAGCTTAGCACAGAAGGAGAGAGGAGCAAACCTTAGCTAAAAACTATTTGGTACCACTCTAAGGAAATAGTACACCTTAAACTAGCTCCTTATCATTTCCCATTAACTTTCTCAAAGCTGAAACTTTGGATAAATGTTAAAAACTTAACCCAAATTATGCATATAGTTTTCTTCAAAGAGGGTGATTCTGTTCAAAATTAAGAAATCTGGTACCACTATTCACAAAGACAAAACAAAACAAAATGAAAAAAACCCATATCCCTTTTGGAGCATGGGTCCCTGAGGACTGTCGGATAACATATATTCACACAACCCTCTGGGCTCATTTGTTTACTTATCTGTCTTGTTTGGCTCTACAGCCATACAGCAAAAGCACTAAATAAAGAGCAACTTATGTAGTCAATTACAGACAACATTAAAACCAAACAGATGTATACAAAATAGCAAAATTAAAAATACATAGTCATCTTTTGCCAAACACAACAAATAACTGGAGATACAATCCAGGCTACAATTATCTCAGTTAAATTATATCTTATAGCAGCTTCAGATCTCCTTAAACTAATTACAAATATTATGTGCCTCTGATGATACTGTCACTGAAGATCACTCTTGCAATAATACAGTTCTTACTTCTTTGCCTCTTTCATTTTATAAGTGTGAAATAGGTAGGAGTAAATAGTTTTGCTAAGTAATACAGAGGCCGTGGAAAAAAATCAGGTTTCTTTTCTGATGTCATCATAACACAGTAAGAAGTAAAGGTTATTATGTGAAGTATGTTGCTTAATGCCTAGATTCTGTCATGAGAATTGTGATCTGTTTAAGTGAGAGAAATATTACCTTTTTTATTTTTTCGATAATGTTCAATAACCTATAAAAGGGTTTGGTTTGTCAATGTGATCACAAGACGGAAGTGCTTGGCAAAGAAGTAAAAAAACATACCTGTGAATAGGTAGATATCTAAATGGAATGCATTTTATCCTTTAGAGTATGGACATGCTTCCTTCATATTGTGACTGCGTTGTGACGGCACAACAATGCCTGTGAATGTGAAATGAATTGCCTCCATTTGTATGGCACCAGGGTAGTTTGCCTGGACCATAAAATCTGCACAAATCTACCTACATTTAAGGTTCTTGCCTGGTTAGAAATAGAAACCCCTCATGAACATGTGTTCAGAAGGCATAAACAACACTAAAGCTGGTTTTTTTTTTGTTATCGTATTAATCTGAACCAAGTGTTAGTTTGGTTGTACCGTCACATGAACTGCAGTAAAAGAGAAATTAAGAAAATTACTCTCCTCCAAAGAGGTGATCCCTAACTGCGTATGTATTTCTTGTACAGAGAAAATTAGTAGTGATTTGCTTTGAATTGAAATGGATCAGGAATACATAGTTTCAGCCCTTCTCATACTGACATGACCTAAATAGTAAACTCCTATAAACCACATTAAACAGTCACAGTTTTTTCAGTAATTCAGCAGCATTTTGTCATTTGAGAACATCCTGAGATGCAAAGATGCCACCCAGATAGGACCGAACCAGCTCAAATCTAAGTTTTGATTTCATCCTCTAAAGTCAGGGTGAGGTCGCAGAGCTCCCACTGGGGTATGAAGTTTTCAAAATACAAGGCTGCTGTGAATGCTGGCAACATTCAGGTCCATGGTACCATTTAACTTACCATCAGGAGAAAAGAAAATTCCATTAGGTGGTAGACTGAATATCCACGAAGGAGGATGACAGTTCAGAGGAAATCCAGATGCATTTGCATGGGGGAAACTTCTGTAAACAAGTTCTGCACTCCAGCAAAGAAATAAATGTCAAGGTAAGCTTGGCAAGCAACAAAAAAGGGTGAGTCATATTTCTCCAATTTCATTCCAAAGATGTTATCTTTCACCTTCCTCAGTACTGTAGTCACAAGACTGACAATATTGCTGCTCCTTTGTGGGAAATGGTATTGAAACGGTATTGAAACACTGTGGATAAATGATTTAGCAAAGCCCTACAGTAATTTTTCACACATACTTTGTTTTTATTACCAAAATCTGTAAGGAATATGCAGCAATCAATGTGCAATTGCCTATCTAAAATGTTTGTAAATCACTCCCCTGCCATGCTTTTAGTTGATATTTTCAAATTGAAATATATAATATGAAGTAATTTTATGATAAGCTTCTTGTGAAGCAATTAATGGAAAATGTTATGTCCATTTTGCAGAAGAAATGGAGGCAGCATCATGAGCCCATATTTCCAAGCAAATATTTTCTTTGAGTTGTTTTACTTCTGATTAACCAAATTGAGACACCTTGAAAACTCATTTTTAAGACTACTCTGAACTTTGATTATAGTCAACAGGATCTGTATGCACGTAGGCAGGTCTGAAATTCAGGTCAACTACTCAGAAATCAAGGAATTAGAAGTAAAAGGACACTTTTGCAAAGATTTGCAGAAGATTACATGTGATGTCTGGGGCACTTAGCCCAAGACTAAAACCAGTTCCTTATCTCTCAAGCCACAGAATCAGTAGAGTAATTGTCATTCCTGCTAATGCTACTGAGTAATATTATTATTTTCCTAAAAGACGCATAGAAAGTAATTTTGTCTAGCTCATCCTTGTTCTCTACTGTTTGCTAATCTAACTTAGTAATATTTTTTCCCCTGGAATGATTAATTTTTTTTACTTTAGTGAACATAAGTCAGTCCATGATACAAAGATATTAATTATTAATTAATGAATTATTGTTATATTAATGGAGAACCTAGCAGTTTATAAAAGGTTTTCAGCTGAGTTCATCAGTAGTTTATGCTAATTAGATCTCTAGGCGAAACTTTATTTATAATGGATTCCTTTCCTTTCATGACCTGAAGTGTTGCCATTTCTGTTTTCAATTAATTTTTTTAGAAATTGAAATGTATGGAAGAGTTTAATGTTCATAAAAGAAATTCATTTGACTCTTTTTAAGCCTAATATCCCAGGATAGTCATTTTTTCATACTGTCCAGGTAAATTTTTTAGATAAAGAGATTCCAGATTGTTGCTTATTAAAAATTACATTTATTCTTGTCCCTATTCTCCTGTGACTCTTGCAAATACTGATCATCAAAAATGTAGTAAAGCATTCTAATGACATGTTATTCTGTGAGATTAGTGTTGCAGAATACAGCTAGGTTCTTTTTTTATGTGGTAAATTTCTATCTTATCCAGATGATTTAATCCAAATTATATCTGGATTAGAAAAGCAGTTGCAGTCTTGAATTCACCAGCAAGATGGAGATTTCTAAGCATGTCAATTTAAGACTATCTAAGTATAAACAAAGCTTATAATTTCCAAAGGATATGGCAGCTATGGTTTAACACATTCTTGCTTCGGGACATCAATATGCATGCTGCTGCACAGAGAAGATGTTTAATCCCACGCCAACAAACAACACCAAACCTATTTTGAAAAAGCCAAGTCACCACATTTTTATTCAGCTCTGCCTATTAACAAAGCTAAGTGCAAGAAAGAGAAGTGTCCTGAAAAGCCATTTGGAAATTATGGTAAATAATATCAAAGCTAGTGATAAAAACGTTTCTAAGACATGCATCTTGGTGTTACTGGTTCAGAAGTCTCCCAAAACTGTGTTTCTGTATTTAGGAGTGATTTCTGGTTTCTCTAGAATGGGAAGAAATCAAAAAGATTTCTTACAGCTGTAGTCCTGGGACCTTCAGCTGTACCATTCCCAGGCTCCCTGAGTAAGTAGAGGTGTGCAAGTGAGAAACACTGACAGCCAGGGGTGTAGTTTTGGTTCAGAGAAACTCTGATTTTATCTACACGGAGTCATTCAACCTTGCTTTCTCCATACTTAGCAACATGATTCCTTCAGCTAAGTCTCTGCATGTCTATTGAAGTCACTGGGGTGACAAGACCCCATGATGACATATCAGCCCCTGCATGATGACAACCAAGTAAGAACTTCCCTTACATTTTCTGTCCTCCATCATCTTTTTTCCCAGCCTACCTTTCACATATCTCCTCCTCTGCATTTCCATATGTGGGTTTCTATCACTTCCTTCCTTCCTGACAGTCTCTCTCATAGTATCTTTATCCATTTTAAAATGTTGGAAGAAACAGGCAAGTGAATTTGACCTGTCAAATCCTTGCATGTTACATAGCCATGCCCTGTAACCAAGAGATGTGTTTACTGTGCCCTCCCTCTGTTCCTTTTGCCCACTTACTCAGTCACAGGTCAGACTTTCCATGTGGAGCTCATCTCTCCTGGCTTCGGACAGGAACCCCTGAGCCACCTTCCCATGGTTCTCCCTTACAGACGAAATAGGTGCTTAGAGACATGATTTATCTCAGGCTTTGTAAATGCCTACCTCTGGATGAAACCACCTGAACTTTGTAAGACCTTCCTTCTCTCCTCTGACTAGAAGGGAAATCCAGATAACCAGCTCAACAACTGAGAGTCCTATTTGGGATACTTACATCTGGCCAGAAAGATCTTTAGTAGTCCTGCCCCATGTAGACCAGTGGCAGACAACAGGAATTTGAAATAGGAAGATGGTGAAAACCACAATTCCAGCTCTAAACAGAAAAAAACCCAAGAAATATTTAGAGTTGGAAGTACCAATAAACGATATACTGTTGCATGGCTTTCAAGCATTTGACATTTTTAAGATGGCAATTTGTAAGTTATACATAAAATAAAGTTTTTTAAAAAGTCCAAATCAATAAAAAATTGTAATACCCAGAATGATGTGGTAGAAAAAACTTTTACCCTGTGAGTTAGACTTCATGCTTTAGATGTTACAGCTGCCACTCTTCATCCAGTTTCTGAACTATAAAGATGGGATTTATGGCCTTACAAGCTGAAGGTGAGGAATCATAATAAAAATAAGCATACTGATTCACATGAAAAGTATGTGCCAAATAAAACCTTAAATCATTTTATGCAGCCTGTCATTCAAACATATTTGACTGTCATCCAAATTGCTGGAATAGTCCTTCGCACAGGAAGAAAACCCCTCTGTTTATTTTTAGGATAATTGGAAGAGCAACATATTCTCTTCAAATTAATGAATAGGTCAAGTTGTTTTTATAAGCTTAATAATATTTTCCATTGTCCCTCCTTCCTTAACGCCTATCTTCATTGCCTAATCATTCACCTACTTTATTTTTTTGAGTTAGGGTGAGTCATGAAGTGCACATTATGATGATAAATATATCATCTCTGCTTCCTTTTAACATGAACTCAGTGCTGTGATTCACGCTGTATTTTACTCATTCTATCCTTTGTTCATAACCTTGACTCTGTTAACATCAACAGTACTGCTGGAATCACGTGTCTCTACTTAAATCCTAACATAAAGGTCTTATCTGTTTTACATTCTGTAAATTCCATCTGACACATTTTTTTCCTTTGACTCCAGCTATTCGTTTGAAATCACAAACGTTATTGTAATGCAAGCTGAAGAAACTCACCTTAAATATGGAGGTGATATTTTTTCCTCTATGATGCCATTTAACTGATTGTTTGAGTCAAATATTGTAAAGGATATTCAAAAAGCTTTTTCTTTCTTTTACAGCTTAGTTCACAATCCCAAGCTCTGCTGGGACTGTTTTCTGGTGCTATGTTAGAAAACCAATACACTCTGTGTGTGTTGCCCAAACAGAATCCCCACATGGTGCTCTCTTGCCCAGGCCCCCAGTTTCAAGTCAGTAACAAATGACTTTGCAGTAGTTCTGAGAGAGCAGTGCTTGGTGATCCTGACTGAGAGCAATTACGTGTGTGTCATTAAAGCAACATGTAGCTGAGCCATAATAGTCTAAAGATAGTAATACATCATTATGTGTGCTTGTTTCTGAATAGCAAGGAACATAAGATCCTCCTTAAGAGGAAGTTATTGGAAAGTTAAAGTAAAAAGCAACACACTATATGTGTGTTTTCTATGCAATCCTTTCAGGAGGCTCCATTGTGACATTAAATCACTGATTGACTATGTGTGCTCAAAGACAATGATTAGAAGTTGCTGGTTAATTATAAGGTGGAGAGAAGACAGTGAGATCATTTGGAAGTGAACAGAAAAGCACACAGACATGTGGGAGATACTGAAAGCATGAAGATTAGCTTATCAGCTTCCAGACCTAGAAAAGACAAGCAAGAGCCGAGACTGTTTCTTATAGCTACAGGGCAATTTTTGTTGGTTTTTTTTCCTGAAATCAAGTAATTTCAGATAAAATATTTTGTCCAGTGAGAACCAATAACCAATGGCCTGCCTTTGCATTCAGGGCTGAATATATTCCAGATTTATTTGAAAGGGTCTTTGCAGGGAACACATGTGGGATTACGTGTTGTGAAGCTGTGAAGAGGCAAGAGGAGTGAGTAGGGGAAGTAAGGAGAGGTGGTGTAGGAGATTCAGAAGTTTCCTAAAGTGGCTTCCCCCAGTAAATCTTTATTTGTTGCTGCAAGAAGACAAGACCTACTGAATGCAAATCTGCTAAGGCAACCAGATTGAATAGTCAAGCCCATAGATTTTGGTCCATCCCTAGACCAGGAAATTGCATGACAAATTGAGAAATACCTTTTTCACTCAAGCAAATGGCAATCTTAATTTCCTATTAATTTCCGTGGGTCAAGACATACATTAATTAAAGCACCTACTGGGACTTGCTTTTTAAGCATCTTCTTTGACCACAGACCTTTGAACATCTTTGGTTGCCATTTCTTTTGTGATATTTTAACAGCAATAAAACTTAATTTTCCATTTTCATTCAAGGTTGGAGTAAGTTCTGACATAACTCAAATTCCTATGGCTAATTTTAATATTAATATTAAACAAGGAAGTGTTGTTCTACTTGAAAAGCTCCTTTCCATGAAAACCTCATTTATAGCATAATGTTGAAGAAAGAGACCAGGGTTATCTAAACACTCACTATCCGGTTTACTATGGTTACCAGCAGAGGACTAGTGTATATTTATTAGAGAATTTTTAGTTCTTCTGGTACAGCTCACCTATCTAGACCTTTTTTCTTCTTTTTTTTTTTCAGGATGACCACTGCCTGTTTATCCTGGCTTGAGAGGAGCACAGCACACAAAGTCAGCTATTTCCATACCTGTGACAGATAAACCACCCTGTGCTGCCTTGCCAGCCTGTCCACACCCTTTACCTTCCATCCCTCCTTCTTTCCCTCTCCAGCTGGAGACAAGGCATTCTCCCACCCTTGGCCCTGGCTCCTATGGCACTCAGCCACCATTCTGCAGCAGGTCTGACTGGATCTGATGTCTGCCAGAGACTGTTCTTCAGCAGCCGGGCCCTGGAGGTAAGAGCAGTGACTGAGAAAGGTTTCTCCCAAGTAAAATATGACTTATTCATAGCCACAGAGCACTTGGGGAGAAAAATGTTAATGTGAGATGAGCTGATGTGTCACCCAAAAGATCTACAGGCCTACACTTCCTTGGACCCCACTTTCTGGATGGAAATACCTCTGAAGGACTTCACCTCTCTTAGCTTCAGAGCAGAGATCTTCTTTATAACAAGGCAATGCCTCTGTTTTGTGTGTTTGTGAGCTCCTTTTGCCAAGCTCGTCTGGCGAAGAAACAAATGGACACTGGAAACATTCCTGTGACTGCCCTGCTCCATGTACCGCATGCTGCACATCAGCACAAGAAGAGTCCCTGCTTCTAAAATTGAACTCTCTTAACAACCTAATTTACCAGGACACTGAGCTGGCAAATCAGATGTACACGACTTGCCTGGCTGTGCGGAGTCCAAGCTCTGCCTTCCTGCAACATAGGCTCTCCCCTTGAAGTTCACTGCAGGTAATTTCATCTCTAAGTGCTTCTAGATGTCTGGCTATCTACTTTTTTTGTTGCTTATTGCACTTGGGAATCTGGGAAAACTCTCAAAATTATTTGTTTCCTTGCTGCTTTGACAGACCATGCCATCAGAAAGACACATATTCAAAAATATTCAAATATTCAAAAATATAATGGAATGTCTCCCAATATATCTACAGTCAATTTTAAAACTGTTAAGAAATATCGTGGTTTGTCTTTAATGTAATTATTAGCTGGTAACAAATCAATTATTCTATAATTTGCACTCAAAGAGTAATCTGTAAGTATTCACAAATGTGGGCTCAGCTTTTTAAATAGTGTGTGTGTATATATATAATAAACAAAACTAAAACTCCTACTTAATTTAGGGTGGTTTAAAATTCTGCACATTAAATATGAAGGGCACTATCTACAGGTATTATCTAAGGAGTTATTTTTCTTAAAAGCATTGACTATGATCTTGGTTCAGGAAGTCAATTAAATATTTCAGAATATAGGCTATCTATAGAAAAAATTGGGTGAGACAAATATTTGCTGCATCTTGTATTACTTGTAGGGAGTAGTTGCTTTCCTTGTGTCATTGGAAATGATACAAACATGCATTATTACTTGCTTATTGGTATACAGGCTAGAAATAAACTAATTATCTATTTAATGTATGCCCTTCCTTCTGGATCTCAGGTTTCAGCCCAGTGAGCTAAAGTCACTATCAGCTTTCAGGCTGAGTTAAATCTCTGCTCCCCAAATGTCAGTAGGAGGTTTGCCATTACATTAATTGGGACCAGGATTTTACTCTATGAGTATTTTCTAGGGAAGATCTGAAATGCTGTGTTAAAAATTCAAATGAGAGAAATCTCAGCTTGCAAGTACGTAAGGCATTCATTTCTATCTTTATGTAAAATGATTTGGTCAATACCCAGAGGCAGTTAAATTAAGAGTGGTTACAGCTTTTACTTGCTGCTAAAAATTCAGCAATTCACATCTAGAATAGATTTTGTTTTTACTAAGAGAGAAACAGACTCCAGATATTTAGCTTGTGACACAGATGTGATTTATTTTAGACAATGCATCAGTCTGGAGTAGATGGCTTAAGCTGCCAAAAACAAAGGCTGGTTGTCTTAGAAGCCCTTCTAAGTGTACTAGAGAGTTATACATCAAGTTACGCGTCATTGTGCATAAGGTTTTGTGGATGGCATAACATGCAGATGTTTCTCCTCACAAAACAGATTAATACATTAGCCAAGGATTTCTTAAAAAGCAGTGTGCTGCTTCAGTGACAGCTGGCCAGAATTGCTTTTCAGCTGAAGAAATTCAGTTGTCTCTTGACAGAAAGAAGGTTAGCAACCTCTTAATTCACTCAGCAACCTGCAGCTTACACCAAAAATACTATAGGCTATGTGTACTATGTAATAATTCACAGTATTTCACAGATGCTATGTCCCTTACTACTAGACTTTCAACTGGGGCAAAAAAAAAAAAATACAAGCTCATTGTGTAAAAATACATTCTTGCTATTTCTACATAAACTTTTCAGCGCAAAAGCAAGCTCAGACCATCCGAATGGTGAAGGCAGTGCCCAGTGCAGCACCCAGGCTGTGCAAAATTGGCTTGAGGCCAACTTTATTTTTTTCCTGGTTGTGGAATCCTGTTGGGGCTGGTGTATAGCAAAGAGTTTAAAGTCTAGTGTAGATGCCAGCAGTCTCAAAAGGGATATTTTAGTAGCCAGGATTATTGGAACTGCAAAGCCCTTGCTCACTGACTGCCTCGTGCCAATAACACACAGCAAGGGAGTGACAGAAGATGCTTATAGCATAGGAGGTTTTCACTGTTCTTGGGGAATATCTTTGTGACAAATTCCTCTGGCATCCTGGACTCACGCAGGTCTGCCCTGGTTTATGGTGCAGTGGTGTTACAGTTTCGGGGAGACAACTGAAGTGCTGAAGATTACTTTTTAAAGACATGATGCTGACAAATTAAATTCAAAGTCTAAGCAGGGCCCTTCCAAATGGCAGCCCTCCTGGACTAGACAGTTATAGCTTTAACTTCTATAAATCTTTTCAGGAGCTTCTTGGGCTTCAAATACTTCCAACATTTCGTCATTCCCGTTAAACAGGGAAAATGTGGAATCCTTTTTTGGAGGCCAGAATAATTATATTCCTGAAAATAATAATAATTTAAAAAAGAAAAGTTGGAAAAAAACTGTATGTGTTGGAAAACAGATCATATGATAGAATTAATTAAGTATCAGTAAATACTGGCAAAAATGTTAATACAATAGCTTTCTTAGATGCAGTCCTGGAAACTGATGTTGACAAAAAAAGGCACAAAAAGAACTTTTAAGAGATTTGTTTAGGACTTTTCTTCGTAGCCAGGGAATAGCATAATGTCAGCTACAAAACCTCTGCCAAGCTGTGTACATGTCTCACTGTAAAGTGTGCACTTCTTTATTTGCACGTCCCAAACAAAACCAACTGGAGCAAATGTTTTTGTTGCTGTACATCAAGTGCTTTTTCTTCCATCATTTTTGCTTGGTACTTCTATTCCTGTTAATTAGCATTCTGGAATATTTGGGAGGAAAAAATGGCGAAACAAGTGTCAAAGAAGTCCCTTCAGCAATAAAACTGATCACATTATTGCAGCCAGAAACTCACAAGACAACGTGAGCAGTGTGCTCACGCAGCTGGATACTTCCATGAATGGTTCAAATAAAGTATCTGTTGTTTAAAATGAACACTCTCCACTGAACTAACACTTTACAATAAAGCCTTCAATGAAGGTATGCTTTCTTTTTTTTTTTTAAATGCTGTGACTAAAGTTATTGAGATAAAATTTGGTGTCCACCCTCACATCTTTATGTAAAACAGAACAAAACAAGTCAGACAGAACCCGTGACAGTGTTATATGGATTCAGAGAAAGAAGAGACTCAAACTGATGAAGATTCAAAAAAGAAAATGAAAGGAAATATCAGTCTGGAAAGCTGAATAAATAAGATGCATTGCATTTGGACCCAGTTGCAGCCTGTTTCAGACTCTCAGAATACCCTCACTTGGCAAGGCACTACTGCCTATCACTGTTTTTTAAGCTGATGCATGACATTGGTGTTCACATATTTCATAAATAAATTAATTAATCTGACACAGAGTCCTCTCTGTTTACTACATGGATAAAAGGAAACAGACTTAGTGCCATTTATACCACAGAAATTGAATACTCACACAAATGTGCTACTGGATTTATACTGAGTTTTCAGAAAGTCACAAAAAGAGGAGATCCAAAACACTACTGGATGCATGTAGTGGTATGGTTTTCTATTTATGTTGTTAATGCTTGTTGAGTGGTTTGTTCCTTGTACCCCTGCTGTTATTTTGTACTTGGTTGTACCCTAAGCTCCCCCCTCCCTTCTGTTTTGTCAATCCCTTACTCCCCTCCTCTGGATCCTGCCTGTCACTTGGATGCTCCCCCCCAGGCTTCTGGAAAGTTCAGGGAAGAGGGTTGAGTGATAGGACAAGGCCAGAGGAAATCCCTCGTCCCCATATGGGAATAGTCCTCAGGGGTGTCCCTCATCCCCCAAGCCAGTCTCTGGTTTCTCCCTCTTGGTGTATTCCTTGTGCCTTCCCCTTTCCCCACCTCTGTATATAAGCTAGTGTTTTCTCTGTGTTCAGGGCTCTGCTGAGCCAGATTCCCCAAGGTGAGGAGCTCCATGCTGGGGCTCCAATAAACTTGTGTGGCAACCCCTCAACAAAGTCCTCCTTATTTCCTCGCCTTCGTTGCCAGCACATCTGTGCCTTGAGATACACGCTGATTTCTGAACCCACCGGATCGGCTCAACCTGCTCAGCAGTGAGAGCTGTACCGAGTGCTGTCTGTGGTTGCCAGGGTTAGCCCGGGCTGGCTGAGAGGTTGGTTTCAGAAGGCACTGTGATAGCGTGGTGCCCAACGTGGGGCCCCCCTGAATCAGTGTTGGACCCCACAGAAGAGACCCCTGGATCTGCAATGATTCATTCCTGGCTTTGCAGAGGGTCTCCTCTCTGCCAATCATAGCAGCTCTTGTTTTAGAGAGTGCGCTTCTGGCAGCCTAAGAGAGTAGCTTCTTCAGCCCCAGAAGAAGTCCTCTTCAGGCGAGGGATTCCCCACCACTGAAGGTTGCCGTGCCGCACCAGAGAAGGGTGAGTGCTGCAGGTCCTGAGGGGACTGACACTCAAAAATTGCCGAAGCTTCAAGCTTCATTGTTCTTTAAGGGACTTCTTCAGAAGCCAAGGCTCTCACAGAGAGCCGGGAAAGGTTGAGCAACCCCGGGGGTGGGGTGTTCTGCTCTCCTCCGGAATTTTGGGTCTCCGGCTGCGGGCTTTCTTTCTTTCTGTTTATTTGCTCTTTTGTTTTGACTCATCGGTACTTGCCGAACTATGTTTTTGTACCAAGTTCTTTAAGTTTGCAGCACCCCAAGGGCATGGATCTCAGCTTTTCCTTCAGTTTTAGGTGTCTGGAGTGTTTAATTTCTAGTTGTTTTTATGTTTCTCTTAGCAGTTGGGTGAGTGCTGTAATTTAACACCAAGCCAAAATATGTGCTAGGCTCTCTACAGCACAAAAGGGAGTTCATTACCAGTTGGTTGCTGTTTTAACAGTTGGCAATCTTAAGTTCTCAAAGGGACAGTTAAAACGGTTCATACGCTGGCTCTTCCTCCATTTCCCACAAATGTCTCCTGAACTGGTCCACAGCATCCCCTTTTGCGATGCTGTCAGAAAGAAATTTATTGAATTGGGCAAATCAGGAGACACTTCATCTGCCAAATTCACCTATTGGGCTTTGCAGATTCAGTCTGCACTTGTTGAACAAAAGGGAGTGAAGGAAGAGCCGAGTTGTGGCGAACCTTCCCCAGTTTTCCCTCACCGTAGTCTTAAACCCTCTCTCCCTAAAGCGGGCATTCTAAAAGGAGCGGCTGGGCAAAAGTCCATCACCAACCCTGGCTTCCCGCAGGTGCCCAGGACCCCCAGCCTGAGTAGTCTTGGTCGGACTGCTCAGGAGTTCTCGAATAGCCCTGTCCAGGCTGTTCAGGAACCTTCCCTGACCCCGTTTCTCCCAGTTCATAAACCCAAAGTTCATTTTAGTCTCACTGAAAGCAATGCCCCTCAAAATGGAGGACCCAAGATGGTGGCAACCACATGGCATAGTCGTCTTCTTGGTCCAAACTTTCTTCTCCCCAGAATCCCTTTTGCCCTTCCACCAATCCCTTCCTCTCCACAACTCCTCCCTCTTCCTATGATATTTTCCCTTCGTCTCCTCCTCAAGCTCCACCCTCTCATCCTGCCCCCAGCCACACCCCTCAGATGATGTCTGCTATGATGTCACCTGGTCCTCCAGACACGCCCACTCCCAAGTGGCAGCCATATTTGACTTCCGGTTCCCATGCTCCCTCTTCTCGTTCCCACGCTTTGGATCCAGAAGCAGATGAGGGGGGAACCCAGAATGTTGACCAGGCCCAAATCCCACCCCTTGCCCCAGTGACCTTCCAGGGGTCACGCAGAGGAGGGCACACCCACACAAACTGGGAGCCCTTCTTGCAAGGAATAATAAAGGATCTTTGCAAGGCCCAAAAGGAGTACGGACGAGAAAGTCCGTACTTTCGTGGAGTGTTAAATGTCAACCCCACCGGGGTTGTGGCAGTTCCATTTGACATCAAACACCTTTTTTCATGTCTGACATCCTCCATGGAATTTAAGCTGTGGCAGGCGACATGGAAAAAGTTGTTGAGGAACGCCCTCCCTGAGCTGTTGAGAGATCCTAACACCATAGTGGATGAAAATGGTGTAACAATCGTCATGGATTATCTCTGCGGTGAGGGGCAATGGGCTTTAGCACCAACCCAAGATGCCAACATCCCCATTCCTGTCTTGCAAGTCCTTAAAGATGCTGCAGAGAAGGCATTTTTCACCTTGCAACCCTGAGGCCCGATGTTGCCCTATGCTAGTATTAAACAGGGGCCCGCGGAACATTTTGTCACTTTTGTCAAAAAACTAACCAGAGCTATTGAGCTTCAGGTGATGAAAGAGTATGCGCGGGAGGAAGTTCTAGAGCAGATGACATTCACCAATGTGAACGAGCAGTGCCATGCTGCCATCTTGAGTTTTCCCCTAGATCCTCCGCCTACTCTATAAGACATGCTGCAGGTCTGTGACCAGAAGGTTCCACAGATGGGCCCATCCATGGAGCAACAGGCAAGACATCCGCCTTGGCCACCACCAAAGGGTACAGTTGCAGAACCCGCTACGCCAGCTTGTAACACTCCTGTGCTGCGAAGAAGCTTCAGGATGGATAACAACAAGCCATGTCTGCTCTGCCATCACACTGAGGCAGGAATTCCAGGACTTCAAGGACAAACGGGGGAATGAAGCCTGGGCCTGTGGGGGGAAAGGCTGCACTTCAAAAAAACTAAAGGGCAAGCACGGGTCCACCCAGCGTGAAGACAAAAAAGGGGTGGACCAAAGAAAAAGGGGGAGGAGAGGAAAGACAAAGAGAGTGATGATGTTTCTTTCTCTTTTAAAGACCCTGACACTGACGGAGCCGTGCACACCAACTCCACACCAGACATGACACTTATTCCTGACCATGACCAACTTACACTGATTTTGACTTCAACTTTATATGAACGTTTTACGTTGTGCCTGACTGAGTTGCTCCACTTGAAGGGATGGTGATTGGCATTCCATTGAGATCAACCCAGAAGAACAGGATACTTGGCCGCAGATTGACGGTAAGTATATTGTCACTGGGGACATGAAACACACACCGCAGGAGATCAAAATTGCTCCAGGGATCATCTCATCAGATCCCGAGCATTTAATTCTCTGGCTACACTGCATCCATCCACCAGCTTTTCTACCCAAGGGGCAGATAGTTGCGCAAGTAATCCCTGTGGGAGACTCTATGCCGGATACTCCTGCCATCTGCCCAGTCCAAACCATCAGTTCTGAAAAGCCAAAGGTTGAATGTGAGGTTCGGGTGGGTGCAGAGACAAAAATCATCAAAGGTCTCCTTGACACCGGGGCAGATGTGACGATCATACCCACATGGGATTGGCCGTCACATTTGGCCTAGCAAAACATGGCTGGTCAAGTCCAGGGTATAGGGGGAATCCAATCAGCAAAACAGTCAAGGAGTATTGTACAAATTCAGGGACCAAATGGGCAATTGGTGAATCTGCACCCATTTGTTTTGAATTACACGGAACCCTTGCTTGGGAGAGACCTCATGGCCCAGTAGGGGGTCAAAATTGACATTCCCAACCCCTTACAGAATTTTCTGAGATGCACCCTACCCAAAAGCTGAATTGGAAAACAGATACACTAGTGGGGATAGAGCAATGGCTGCTAAGTAAGCAAAAAGTGAAGGTGCTTCATGAGCTTGTGGAAGAGCAGCTCCAAAAGGGTAACATAGAAGAGACCACATCACCGTGGAACTCCTGTTTTTGTCATTCAAAAGGCTGACAAAAGCAGATGGCGGCTCCTCCACAACCTCAGACAAATTAACAATGTTATAGAAGATATGGGATCTCTCCAGCCTGGGATGCTGTCCCCAGCAATGCTCCTCCGAAATTGGAAATTGGCAGTCATTGACATCAAAGATTGCTTTTTCCAAATTCCCTTACACCTGGACAATGCCCCATGTTTCACGTTCTCAGTTCCTACCATCAACTGAGAGGCCCCGAGGAAGAGATACCAATGGGAGGTGCTCCTGCAAGGGATGAAAAACAGCCCTGCTTTATGCCAGTGGTACGTCTCCTCCTTGCTGTCCCCGGTCCGTGCAGCCGCGGAAAAGGCCATCATCCATCACTATATGGATGATGTCCTTGTGTGTGCCCTCAAAGAGGATATGCTCACCTACACGCTGACAATTGACCTGACAATCAATGCATTGGTTTTTGCAGGGTTTGAGCTTCAGGAGAAGATTCAATGGATGCCTTCTTGGTGGTGTTTGGGACTTGAGATCGGCAAGTAGACCATTGTGCCGCAGAAATTGGCCATCAAAACAAAAATTAGGAGCCTCATGGATGTCCATCAGCTGTGTGGGGCTTTGACTTGGGTGAGGCCCTGGCTAGGTCTGACCACCAAGGGCCTGGCTCCCCTTTTTGAATTACTAAAAGTGAGAGAAGAGCTGAGTTCTCCTAGGGCTCTTATCCCAGGGGCACAGGAGACGCTGGAAAAGGTTCAGGCCATCATGTCCACGAGGCAGATGAACAGGTAGGACCCTGACCTGCCTTTCCAGTTCATCATCCTGGAGAACATGCCACACCTCCATGGAGTGATTTTCCAGTGAGACCCAAACACCAGGAAGGACTGAGGTCAGGGAGATCCTCTCTTAATCATAGAGTGAGTCTTCCTCAGCCACAAAAGGTCCAAGAGAATGACAAGGCCACAGAAGCTGGCGGCTGACCTGATTTGGAAGGCTGGAATCTGAATCAGGGAACTGGCCGGATGTGACTTTGAGTGCATCCATATTCCAATAAAATTAAAATTGGGCCAAATCACAAAAGCCATGTTGGAACATCTGCTTCAGGAAAATGAAGCACTGCAGTTTGCTTTGAACTCATACTCTGGCCAAATTTCAATTCACAGGCTGGCCCACAAAATTTTTAATCAGGATGCCCAATTCACATTGGCTCTTGAAAGTGTTCAGAGCAGAATGCCTTTGAAGGCTCTGACAGTGTTTACCGACATGTCCGGAAGATCTCACAAGTCAGTCTTGACTTGGGGAGCTCCTCAAACTCAGCTGTGGGAGACAAACATTGCTGAAGTGGAAGGATCACCTCAGGTTGCTGGGTTGGCCGCTGTTTTCAGGGCTTTCGAAAGGTTCTCTGAAACATTCAATTTAGTTACTGACTCCGCGTACGTTGCGGGAGTGGTGTCCAGAGCTGAGCAGGCAGTACTGCAGGAGGTATCCAACATCACTTTTTTCGAGTTGCTCTAGAAACTTGTTAAATTAGTCTCCCACCGAGAGCAACCATTCTTTGTGATGCACACAAGGTCGCACACCGATTTGCCTGGGTTCATTGCTGAGGGGGACAGAAAGGCTGATGCTCTTGCTGCTCCCGTGGCAATGGCCTCTCTGCCTAATATCTTCAAGCAGGCAAAGATAAGTCACCAGCTCTTCCATCAGAACGCGCCAGGCTTAGCTCACCGGTTCCACATCACCTGGGAACAGGCCAGGACAATCATGGCCACATGTCCCACATGCCAGCAGCACGCACTCCCCAAACTAAGTGTGGGAGCAAACCTCCACGGCCTTAACAGCTGCAAGGTGTGGCAAACAGATGTGACACATGTTCCGGCCTTCAGAAGGCTGAAATATGTGCACGTCTCAGTGGAGACCTTTTCTGGCGCCGTCTACACCTGTGCCCATGCTGGGTAGAAATCCTGGGATGTGGTCAAACACCTTGTCCAGGCCTTATCCTTTATGGGAATCCTGAAGGACCTGGAGACTGACAATGGGCCCACCTACCGCTCCAAGGAATTCCGCAGCTTCCTGCAGCAATGGAGAGTGGAACATAAAACAGGCATCTCCCATTCCCCAACAGGTCAAGCAGTGGTGGAAAGGAGTCACTGTGAAATCAAAAGAGTCCTGGGCCAACAACAGCAAGTCTTCAAGGTAGAGCTGCCCTTGATCCGGTTGGCCAAGGCTCTCTTCACGATCAATTTTTTAAATTGTTCGTATGAGAGTTTAAACCCGCCAATTGTCCGGCACTTCGGTGGGAGCGACCAGCTGGTGCTAAAGGCGAAGCCACTGGTCTTGGTTAGAGACCCTGAGTCTGGAAGGACAGAAGGCCCTCATGATCTGGTCACGTGGGGACATGGATACACGTGTATCTGCCCCCACGGGCCTGCGATGGATCCCAGCAAAATGCGTCAGCCCTTATGTCCTGAAGGACTCAGGGAAAGGGGCAAAAGTGTCCGTGGTGTCGGCTGTGCATTGGAAGAAGAAGAAACGGAGAAAATGTTCAGCTGAGGAGTTTTCTTTGTCCCTACGCCCTTGGTTTGATACTATGTTGTTATTTCAAGTTCTTTTTAGTTTCCCCAGACCTGGCGTTGGCCTGGATGGCGTCCCCCAGCGCTGCCAAGACCATACGGCTGCTCCTGCTCGCCAGCCTGATCTTGCCAAAGGATGGATTGTCCCACAGCCAAAGGCAAATATTTGGGCTACTCTCATTCGGTCCATGGGGCAGGACCACATTTGCCTCTCCTCAGCCTCTGCCACCGATCCTATGTCGACCTGTCTTGCAGGGATCCCTTTTAAGCCTGAGGAATTCCCACATTGTCTCCTTGAAATAATGGCCGAAACCAATGCTAAGGCCCCCAGTTGCATCACCCGTTCATTTATTGAGTATAAAGTTAATCTCCCAGTCTTAAACCCACTTGTTTTATGGAGGGACTGGATCCCTCAGTTGCCTCAGTTGCCCAAAGAACCTCCTGAGTCAGAAACACTTGGTTCTTCCAAAGCTTTTTATTGCGTTCAGTTTGTGTTCTCCCCTCCCCAGAGCCAAGAGAAGCTGGTTTCACCTGTTTATCAGGTGAAAAGTGTCTATACGGCCGGAACATGGTGCGACAGGATCGCCCACATGAAGATGGCTTCCACCTTGCAATATCAGCCCTTGGCCCTTCCCAAAGGTACATTTTTGATTTGTGGCAACCAGGTGTAGTCAGGCATCCCCTCTTGCCTGACACGAGGTCCTTGTACTTTACGCCAGTTGGGCTTGTTCACACCCAATGGAGCCAAAATTATGGACTGGCAAGTGAAAAACTACGCTAGAGAACTGGGCATTCAAAAGAGAGATGTGAGACAATTGGATTCGGACTGTGATTCAGAAATTATCCCCTGGTCCAGGGCAAAAGCTACTGCTTTTACGGTCTTTCTGCCGTGGATCTCAGTGGCCAGGGCTCTGGGTGAATTGGAGCACTTGGAGTGCTGGGTGGTGAAACAAACAAATTTGACATCCAACACCTTGGCCGACCTCCTCTCAGACGAGGAGGTAACAAGATAGGTGACACTCCAGAATCGGGCAGTGATCGATTATCTGCTCCTCCTGCACAATCATTGATGCGAGGAGTTTGAAGGGCTGTGCTGCTTCAACTTGTCCTCAAAGGCTGAAAACATCCATCAAACCATTGAAAGAATGAAGGACATGGTCAGCGAGATCAAAAAAGAGACTGATGACTGGCTGAGTGGGCTGTTTAAAAACTGGGGACTCTCAGGATGGGCTGGGTCATTGATCAGGATGGGACTTTTGAGTTTGTTCATTATCATTATGATTTCTGTTGCATTTGGTTTGATCAGACGCATGATATATCGAAAGTTCATAATTTCAGTTTGAGGAACATCTTTTGAACCCTGTATTTCCCAAGAAGAAGAATTTAAATGTTGTTATAGCAGTCAGCTCTTGAGCTGGAAACAACTTGGGACAGGTCTCTGTTGAAGCATAGGAAAATAATTTATTTTTTTTATTTGCAGAAATTTTAAAGGCTTGGTGCACAGAAAAGCTAAAGTTGCTGGAAAACTGCAGATCTCACAAGAGCATTGAGGGGAAATATGGTTCTGGAGATGGATTAATGAGGAAAATTGAGACAAGGACCTCTCACTGAACATGACACTGGATGGTTGACACAGAGTGGGACAGTGGGGTCTGGATGGATCGTGGTATGGCTGATCATGAGGCCATACTGTCATACTCTTGCACACATACAAGTTAATTAAAACAGGCTCAGACTTGCAGGCTAGAAGTGTACAGGCTCCATGGGTTCATCTACAGGATGGTGCACACGGGTGGCACCACAGGTGCTGCTGACAAGGTTCCAGCTGCTGCTGGAGCAAGGACTGCTCACTCTTAGTGTGGCTCATCCAGTTTGTCACAGGGCTATTTTTCTGTATGTTCACATGCTGCGTGTGCAGGGAGGTGTGTCAGGGAAGGAAGATTATGCTGTGTCAAGGAGAGCTGCTGCTGGCCATGCTGGCACTGCTTTGTCCTTTTGCAGTGGTCAGACCCACAAGCAGGACCAGGCTGCACCCATGGCAGTGCAGGGCCTCAAAACTAGCCTGGCAGAGGGCTGAGCTCTGCTACACCTATGCCTGGCCTGAGTGGCAAACCTCCAGTTTCACATCAGGCTCCTGGACCAGAACAGGACTTTGTAATATATTCCAGTGGCTTTCAGAAAGTGGAGGCATCTCACACCAGAAAAAAAATAAAAGGTTATTGACTAAACTATATTTATATATTTATATAAAATATTTATGTATATATAAATCTAATATAAATCTATGTTTAAAAATGAGGTTTTTAATCCTAGGTAGTTACATCCAAATTTAATTTAAAAACTTATATAAATTATTTAAGATAACATACTTGAATATGTATGAATAATATCTGATTTTTAAAATATGATTTAAATTCGTAAATCCAGGAGTAATGGGATATGGCAATTGGCATCCCAAAGCCACAACTGAGTAATGACTTTGTTGTGATTTCGAAAGAAGTCTATTCCTAAAAATACTGATCACATTTTCATGCACATCTAGGAAGCTTAAGAGAAGAAAAAATATAAAGGCATCAGTAACAGGACCCTGAAGTTGTGTCAGGGGATAAAGGTTCTTCACCCAGAGGGTGGTTGGGGCAGGAACAGACTCCCCAGGGAAGTGGTCACAGCCTGACTGAGCTCAAGAAGAGTTTGGACATCACTCTCAGGCACATGGTGTGACTCTTGGGGAAGGTCCTGTGCAGGGCCAAGAGCTGGACTCAACGATCCCTGTGGGTCTCTTCCAACTCAACTGTGATTCTGTGATTATAAAGTATTTTTATAAAGATCAACATTTGCAAAAATGCCATGCTTGAAGACTATGTAAGGTTTTATATATGTTCTAGTACTTCCATAAGCCTCAGTGACCACAGGAATAGCTCAGACAAGCTAAGTATTTTTCTAGCATCAGTACTTCACCATCTGTTTCCTCCTGCAAACATCATTCTCAGCAGGAGCCAAGCAGGGTATGTAGCAAGCAGTGAGAAATGGCAGAACTATAAAGTAGGAATACAGGATAAGAAAACATCTACGTATAGGGTAGATTGTCACCAAGGGAAGCAAGTTTTGGGTTTTAGTGTAAGGAAAACATCTACTTATAGGGTGGACTGTCACCAAGGGAAGCAAGTTTTGTGTTTCAGTGTAATAAAATAAAATAATTGTACCACATGGAACCTTTCTTGCAGTTTTAACACCAGATGCTAAAATATGAAGTACCTGATAATGTTTTTAAGTTAGACACAATTCTTGATATAAAATTAGGTTGGACAAAATTGTGATTAAATATAACACAGCACTGCAGATTCGGGAATTCTTTTCAGGATCAGTAAACTAAAGAAGAAATAACTCATGCCATTTTCACTCTTCTTCAGTTTCTATGGCTACTGGAAACCAAGCTTAGAAACGGAATGATGCATATGTCTAACTTGGCAAGTGAATTAAAGTCTAAATATCAGTGTAATAGTGTAATTCTGAACATTATTCTAGCTTCCTGTATTTGAGTTTCCTTTACATGAGCTTGAGATGAAATAGAACATAATTACTTGTTATTTGCTTTTCAGAGAACAGACTGCAAGAAGAGACGTACAGCACCAGGAAAAGTTAACAGGCATGAAAATATTGTCTTATATTCAAGCTGAACCTTTCACAGGACAATAATATAGTTATGATCAGCTATTGAGGATCTACCCAGTTACCCAAATATCACTTCACATGAACTAAAGGTCCTGCATCTCTCTACCTGCCACTTGAAAACAGTGTAGATCTCCCATGGATTTTGTGTTATCAGCTCTGATGGGTGGCTTAGATACTCCAGAGCTTCTCAAATAGCATCAGGCTCCCAAGTTAGGCAACTAAAATGCTCTTTCTGTGACTGAAATAGCCTTCAGGCTACTAGAACAACAGCTAAACAAATTCTGGGTTTATGCTCACGCAGCAGAGAGTGAACTAAAGGAATTATGCTGGGACATGCAGATTGCATCAAGGATTTAGCAGGCAATAAACAGAAAAATTAATCTGGGAAGGAAACACAAGAAAAGTACTTTGGGAAATGATGCACCGAACACAAAAAAAGAGACATGGGTTTTGTGTTCTGATAAGATCAAGACAAGTGATGTAACCTGCTTGCCTCTTGATGTATCAGATCATACTGGTACAGTTTACATGCACTGGAATGATTACCTGGCACATGATACTGGAAATGATTCAGTATTTAAGTAATGTAGCAGGCAAAGCTCCTTTTTCCTCATGGGTCTTACACCTTGGCTCTCTGAGTATTCTTTTGTACATAGGCTTTGTTCTTTTAAGGTGAATTATGTGAGCCACAGTGAGACTTCATTAAACGTGCAATTTTTAGTTCACAGAAACACATACAATTTCTGGATCCCTGAAGAAAGCACCCCAATATGTAATTAATTGATTAAAAATTAAGGCAATTTGGTCTCACCTGGTTTGGCCCTGCTCTTTGCTGCTCTTATTCCTAAAAGGCTGCCACCCACAATTTGCTGCATGGAGGTGTTCCCCCTGCTCAGCTCCATCTTCCGGTTCCCACATGTTTTGCCTGGAAGGACCTCATCTCTACTGGCCTTGTCCCTCCACCAGCCCTGGAAGGGCAACTACACCAGTATCACAGCTGCACATAGGGGTTTCTTCCAGTTCCATTCTGTTTTCTCATGGAGAGCCTATTTCTCTTTTTAGTAATTTCCAAGTTTCTCTTTTTTCTCTTAGTAAACAAAGATGTGGGGTAGCCACATTTTCTCACTTATTCTCTCTCCCTCTCTTAGACCTGTCTATTCATCATGCCAGAGACACTTCAAAAGGCAAATAGATTGTCACATTAATTTTCATTTGGGATTCAAATTTACTTAAATGAGAAGGTTTGTCTGTATTAACTTTTAAAAACACTTGAAGAAGTTAGTAAAATGCTAACTGTTTTGAGTTCTCTTGAGGGCAGAAGGATCTAGAAAAGGCACATTTTGAGCAGCAATAATCTGGATCAGGAAAGACTGCCAGTCAAAAATCACATGAAAGGAGCGTGGTAAGGAAGCAAGAGAAGTCCTTTCAGAACAGCTAAAGAAATATAAATATCCTTGATCCTTCCAGCTTGTGCTTCTTACTCAGCTGCAGACTCAGAGAACTTGGGAAGCAGCTGAACTGGTGCTAGTGGCTTCTTCCCTGCCTCGGGGGTAACAGAAAACTGAGATGGCAGTGGTTCTTCTGCAGTCACCACTGCAGCCACCTTTGCTAAACAAGAACAGCATTTGATAAGGGATTGGTACTTTTCCATTAAAAATCCCAAACAAATCACAGTTCCCTCTTTACTGTCACAGCAATTGGCTGTGATCAAGCTTCCCACCAATGAATAGTATTTTCTGGATATCATTCATTGGCAATACAAAGCTGAAAGTGGAAAGAGAGTTTAACTGGGACACAGCCAGCTGATCTGGCAGTGGATATTTTTCTAAGGATTTTTGTCCATATGAGTTCTGAGCACAAATGCCAAATAACATTTAGAAGAAAAAAGATTAAGCTGATAAAACTGTGCAGCAGGGCTTTTTCTACTATTTTGGCTGCCTGTGGTACACAAATTACATTATACTTTTTGCTTGATTAAAAGGAAAGGAAGTAAAAGTAAGTACTAACCTTCCTTTTTAATTAAACTGATTATAAAGGATCATCTGCTTATTTGTCCTTTCATTTCATATTTCACTAGTCAAATGGGTTCTCAAACAGAGCTGTGCTGCAAGATAGAATATCTCTAATGAGGTAGCAACATTTTTCTAGGTATCTACTTATTTTATCAGGAGGCCTCATTGTTAATAGTCTCCTCTGCCCAAGCAGCTGCGCCTGTGATATTAGAACATCATGTTCCCTCCAGTACAGTGTGTAGAGTTATTTCAGAGTTATTTCATGTCCAACCAGAGATAAAATGAAGCTACTCAAAAGGAACTTCCAAATCACCCTGTAAAAGGAAACTGCAGAGAGACAAGCTGCTCGTAAGACGAAAGATGAAAGGGTTATATTAATCACTTGCTGACCATATTTCTCTCTCACCAAGCCACATTATGCAACCTGTCAGGTGCAGAATACTTGCAGTTTCTAAGAGCAGAACAAGCATTGCAGATATGTGCAGAGCAAATATCTTTATTGAAATGACATGCCTGAAAAACAAGGTCATTTTGCATGGAAGTCAGGATGTAAAGGGAACAGGTGGCAGATACAGATATTTTGGAAAGGAGTATGCAAGAGAACAGATTTAATCTGCATTGTTACAGGGGTCAGTGGATATTTCCCTTCCTTATTTACACATATTTACTGAAAAGAGAATGAGACCACATGGTAATATATTTTTAATCTTAAGTATTCCTGCAGGCAGGGCTGTGGGGAGCTGGAGACAGGCTGCAGTGTCACCAGAGCAGGAACTGGTAGTCCCAGGGTGTTGAAATGGCATTCTGGTTTGTGGGCAGCACAGGGGGAGCCCTGGGAAGGGGTCAGGGACCCCTAAAAGAAAGAAATAGTTTGCAACGGGTGCCAAACTTTTAGCTGGCTGCATTTAAATGAGGTAATCCTCCATAGCAGATCTAGGCTTATTGTATCTAAATGTTCAGGATGAAATTTATTGGGAGACATTCTCCCTAGCTGATTTGGAATCTTAAACTTTCTTAAGTGCTTGTGTTTTCTTTACCCTAGCCCTCTGTCACTTAGGTGATTTGTGCCAGGCATCTGGTAGCAGATGTCCTCTGCAGAGGGTTCTCCAGCAAAAAGACATTAAACACTTTTCAGCATCATCTGTTTCGCTCTTTCCTCCCCTCAATGCAGCAGACCAAAGCTTTCTCAGCCTTCCTCCTACCATTAGTGCAATTAGAGAAGGATTTCCTGTTACTCCTTACAGGCACAGCCTTTCTGCTGCTCCCTCCCTAACAGAGTTTCTCTCTCTTGCTGTTGCAGCTGTGCTGGGGTTTTTAGTGTTCTCCTGAACCCAGGTGGGTAAGAGAGCCTTCCACAGCAGTAGCGTGTACTCCCATCCTCTGGTCTCCCAACTTATTTGTTTCCCTCTGATCTTACTTATCACCCTTTGAGGCTAGTGAAATCTGCTTATTTTGAGTATCTATAGTCTCACACTCTTTCTCTTTATAGAAAACAGGGAACTGCAAAAACTTCAGAAATAGCCCCGGCTGTCCCCATCATGATCTCTAAAGCTGTTGAATAGTTAATCCTTGCGTATTATTTTCCCAAGTAGTTAGAGCACTTCATTACCATTCCTGTGCTTTGAATGCAGAAATGTAAAAGCATTCAGAAATAAAAAAAAGCCTTCACATCTCTTGCTTTTTTGTGCTGAAACTGTTCCTCACTGATATGTTAGCATAGGAAGACGTCAGAAAAAATACTTATTTTTAAAATATATAAGTCATCTCTGATACAATGCACTCAGACAAACACAACTCTCAAGTCTTGTAGTGTAATTGAGCAATCTGTTGGAAATGTGAAAACTCCAGAGAGCTTTTAAAGAAGTTGTTTGTAGTTTCATTTTGATTGTCTCCAAAACTGCAGAATAATTTAATACTAAAGGATCTCATCCACGTGAAACCAAGAGAGAATATCTTGTACTCATTGGTGGATTGTAGCTACAACTGCAAGTATGGAGCAAAATGAGATGTCAATGTTTTACATTAAATCTCAATAACCAAAATTGGGAGGAATCTTTTTAATTGTTTATAACCATAACATTATTATGCTTAAGATTCCCATGTCTTACTTTATTGGTTTTATAAGAAGCAGAGAGTGTTCTTAAAAAGCCCGATTATTAATGATCATGTGCAGGGATATTGCAAAATGCAGACTATCTAAAACATCCCTTGAAACCCCAAATAATAGTGGTTTAGCATTAACTTTATTTAGCTTCTCTGTCTTTTTGAGTAATCCATACTGCTTTCAAAGCTTAACAATCAAATAAAAAATTATGATAATCATTTAATACCAAACTATTGGTGTAAGCAAATCTGTACAAGCATAGTTCAGATCTAGGGAAAGATGAAATACAATCCAGGAAGCAGTGGACTAGTATGTCTAATTTGTTTTTCCCTCTTCAGGGGCAAGGTATAAAACCACAAAAAGATGTTTAAAAGAGAAGACAAAGTAGTAGTTTTATCTCCTGCTCTTCATTTTCTTTGCTGAAAAAGAATTACAAGCAAAATATGGACTGACATCTCCAGAACCGAGCAAAATTTGGGTGAATACTTTTAAGTGCAAACGCACAATTTTCATAATGACTAATTGGATGAAAAGGAAACTACATCAGTATTTTTATGCAAGAAAGATACTTGACATCACAACAACACTGAGTGGAAGCAAAAGTTATTTCCAATACGCCATAAACTGCTTGCATTTGTGGATGTGCAGTGGCAGGATGTGCAGTAAATATTTTCAGATTTTTGCTTCTTTATTTTTGGAAGCACTTTGCAGATGAAACTTGCACCATTCTCAGCAAAGATAAGGCAGATATGGTCCTGTGATGGTGTACAAAACCATTCTTCCACTGCTGGAAAGAGACACAGCATTTTTAAAAGGCAAAGTGACAGGTTGGTGAGGGTTTTGCTCAGAAATCGCAGAGCGATGGATCATGTCAGAGACGTGCTAATTTCAACAGGTCTTGATTTAAAGCAGAGGGAAGTTGGGGGCTGAGCAGCCTGGCACCTATTCCTGTGGGACATGACAGTGCCGTGTGTTGGCATTCCAGCTCTTGTCCCCTTGTTCCTCTTGTTCCAAAAGGAGATTTCACTTA
This sequence comes from Hylia prasina, assembly GCA_013397195.1. NCBI lineage: Eukaryota > Metazoa > Chordata > Aves > Passeriformes > Sylviidae > Hylia > Hylia prasina. The sequence continues at coordinate 471,687 of VYXD01010577.1, read as the reverse complement.
AACTGAGAGGTATTGAGTAATGAGCCCCCCATAGCACAACAAACTGAACACAACTGTCTCAACATGGCTCTATTAAAGCATGGGAAATTTGTCATGGCCCCACAATTTTTCATTTTAACTGGAATAAGAAAGATTCCATCAACAATTACAGAGCAGAGAAGCAAGAAATCTATGTTTTTCTTTAGTAGCTGCTATCGTGCAGGATAGACAAAGAGCTAAGGCAGGAACCCCTTTTCAGTGTAAACAGGTATCTAATCTGCAGAAGAAGATAAAACATAGAATCAAGGTCTTTCAGATAACGAAATACACTGAGCAAGCAAAATCTTTTCTTTTCTACAGCCCTAATATGGATATAGCCATTATTCCTTACCTCTTATGAATTCCTCTGCTAGTGCTACAGCAACTTCTCCCTGCTTCTTGGCATATTTGAACAAAGGTTTTCAAAGAGTCATTCTTTGACCTTCCCAGGTGCTGCTCATTTAGAGTTTCATTTTATAGGCAGTAAGTCCAGTAGAGGTCAATGAGGACCACAAGCATTAAAGACCAGAACACACCTTAGTATGCCTTGTTATAGACCTGGAATTTTCACTAGGTTATAGTAAGCACTTAAATATTATACCTTAAAGGTGGTATAAAAGGCCATAATAATTAATATAAAGTTAATTAATTTTAATTAATGCATATAATAGCTTATCAGTTATGTCTTCCAATGTCTCACAGCCTTTGTGAAAATGACACATTATTAAGCAGAGGAGCATAAGAATCAGAGCAGGTTAAGTTAGTGCAAATGGGTTTTTGCTGCCAGAAAGACTATTCATGATCCACTGTTTCCTAACTGAAGGTCACTATTCCATCCACTGAATGCATACTTATTTCAGAGTGGGCAGTGTAAGATCTGGGACCTGGTCACCAGTGTGCATTACAAACCTGTGTCTAGAAGACAGGTGGTCCACTTTAGGACACAGGGAGATGCATGTATCTCTAAATGTAATCTAAAAAATTCCTAGCAGATATTCAGCTAGAAATGCCTGCAATGATCAAATAAAATAAAAATTAAATAAAAATTTATGACTGTGCCACCGCAATCCAAATGTGAATGCTGTAAGCAGTGGTAGGAATGTCCTAGAAGTAACAGACACAGGCCAGCTGCTGTGTGGTAACACCTTATGGATCAAATTTTCCACATTTGAAAGAAGCATGAAAAAGATATGCTGGGGACCTACAAAAAAACCTTGGTTGGGATCAAACCATTAAATAGAATTATTTCTTACAATAAGGGCAATGGATTAAATGAAATTAGTAGAGAGCAAAAAAATAGATTCATTCCATTTTAAAATGCAGAATTAACTGAACTGCAGACTTTGGACTTAAAAGTTCAAAAGAGCTAAGAAAAATAGGTGAGATAAAACCACAGAGTGTAGGTCCAATGCTGGGTATTAAACAGGATAATCCAAGTGCAGTTTATATGGGAGAAAAAGTTAATTGCCTTTTTTTTGTTTGTTTGTTCCCTGTTGTTGGAAATAGCATTCTGAGATGTTTCATAAGCTATACATGAGTTGAAAATAAGAATTTAAATATATTTATTGAAACCACTACAGAAAGAGCACATTTGTATTTTCATTACAGTTAAGAGCACTGATAGCACGCAGCTGATGAGCTATTTTGAGTAAGGAACCGTATCTATTTTGTCATCCCATGCCCTTCCCTATTGTAGCACAAGAAAGAATAACTTCTAATTCTCAAAGCTGAACTTGTTTCCTAGTCCACATTAATAGTGAAAAACATAATCAAGACTAATTTGATGAAACAAATGCTTTTGATTAAATAATGTTATGCAGAAACATACAAACAAATTTAAACACTATTTCCCAGAGTTGCATTCCTCTCTAGTCCTCATAGAGATTGAATTTGAGTGTGCAATATATCCTATTTAAATCCACTTCTGTTAAGAATTTCATCAAAAATACACAGAGACTGGTAAATAGTAGGCTAAAGGGTAGGACACTGACAGTGGCTGTCATGGGTTTGCTAAGTAGGAAAGCAGGAAATCACCAGACCTCCCTTCTTTCACATTTCACCCATGCACAAGGGACGGAGAAGAGGTATCTTTTTCCCATGGAAAAAAACCCAGCCAAACAAATTCTAAACTACCTCCTACACTTTCCTGAGAGTTAAAACCCCAGTTGCATGCTGACCAGCTCTTGGCTCCTCACAGTTTACCCACTGTCAACTCCAAAATCTGTATCACATTAAGAGAGCACAAGTTGAGGACAGCCCAAAGTAAAGTGAATAAAAATTATGACAAATATTGCAGAGAATATAATTTCCTTTTTATTCAGTGCTTTGGCAGAGTTTCCATTCTGAGATGCCAGAACAGAGAAAAAACCGAGGAATCAGGGAGAACTCCTGTCAAAATACAGTGCACCTTGATTTGAGCCTTTATGATCTCTTCAAAACGCAACTCTGCAAACAGCATGCAAGTATAAGGTGTGGTTTGAGAAAAAAAACCCAAATAAAAGTAAGAATATATCACATCAGTCAATCTCTATTTCAGGAAATGATGCAAGTAAAGTCCGCAGCAAAGCGGGCCTCCCAGAAATACTCTGCCACCCACAGCATTGTGTAACCTTCCTTTGGTGTGAAACACGCTGGGCTTAGCTCCTGCTAGCAGCAGTTAGCTGCACCCCGTGCAACCTTGCTGAAAGTTAAAGAAACAACAAACAAATGCTGTTATTTCCCTCTCTCTGCAAAACTGTGTCTGATTAAACTTCTGTTACAAAGCCCTACGACAGCAGAAACGAGTCCTGCAGTTTCTGATAGGAAAACTGCCTGCTCCACGTCGCACCAGAGGGAATGGAAAGGCCGGTTTGCTTGAGAGCTGTTCACGTTTTGGATCTTGCCTCTTTTTGGAGCTTTTGACCTTCAACTTTATTGTCTGGGATTTTTTTCCCATTTCTCTCATTTTCTCTCCCATCAGCCAGTTTTCTTTGTTTCTTTCTATTCACAGTTTCCAAAAGTGAACAAACAATGAAAATACATGGTCAGGTAACAAAACTCAACACCTGACAATAACATTTAGGCAAAACTCATGCAACAATTCCAGCTAATAAATTACTATACCACATAATTTTTAATTTGGCTGCCAGTATAGTAAGTTTTGCATATAGAATATCCCACTGCATTACCTCAAACCTGATACTTTCTAAGCATATCTACACGGACTATTTCCTGGCAGAGTAATGGCTGCCTTAAAATTATTGACTAAGCAAAGGAGGACTAGAAGAGAGCACATTATTTGACATTATTTTTCCTGCTCTCAGGATATTTGGTTGAATTTTTTTCTTCCCTATTCCTCTGAGTCCACAGCCTCCCACTGCTGCCGCAGCAATGGTTCATCTGCTATTGCCTTCTTGCTTTCTGAGCAGGGCTGGTGGCAGGAAGCCACAATTGCTCCTTGTGTTTATCTCTCCCCATCTCACAGCCCTGACAGAGTGAGTCAATTTGGATAGCAAGAAACTGTGGTAACTAAGCAGCCACAAAATTTAAAAGGGACATTTCCAGCTACTTGCACTCCTAAGATTAAAGGCAAAGTCTTTTATAATAGAAAAAGTATATTTTTTAATGTGAATGGAATGAGAAAAACAAATAGCAGGTTTGTGTAGGTGCTTTACTTACATTATCTTAAACTAAATCTTCCTGCTTAAGAATAAAAAGCTCTTCATCCTAGAGATGGTTTTTGCTGACAAACATATTAGCAATAACTTCATACTCCAGTTACAATCTCCATGTATTTAATTTTGAGCCTTTCTGTGAGAAGTTCAGAACCATGCACAGCCCATGTTCCTTCTTTCTCTAGGATGCAGTTCCCATTTCCTGAAGGAATCAAACAGCCAGACCCACTTAACCTTTTCCTGGAGTATTTAACACTCTGACTCTGGAAGAACTGTTTCAACCAAATAGTTAGAGAAAACACTGGAAGGGGTAGGTCTAAAATGCAAGCTTCAAACTCAGACCTCTGCTTTCCCAAAGGAGGTAATGCTCAGATCTAGGACTTTGGTTCAAGGTCAGCCAGTGAGTCAGGAGTAGACTCAGAGCACATAAAGGGATCAGCAGTGCTCCCAGTCCTGCCTCTGTACTTGGACTACTGTTGGTTTTGTATAGAAAATAATGACTGCAACAGTCTCGAAGAAAGACTAACAGAATGGTGATGAGACTGCTAAAAGTATTTATTCTTCTAGATGGGTCACTAGAATCAAAGACAAAATCTTTCATCAGTGGTGCTCCTGAAAAGTAAGATTTGATCCTGTAAACCCAAGGGTTTGATGAGATCAGGGTGCAATTTTTACATCTCAAGCACCATTATCTTTAGTAAACTTACATTATAGACAATGAAAAACACATTTTAAGGAAGGGGCTATGCCTGCATTTTTGCAAAGGTAAACATTGCCTAATCTCTGTACATGCCTGTCCTCTCGACACCTTGCTGCCAGTGTAGCCCTGCTGGACCAGACGTGATACTCAGTGCCTCTGCATGTGGTGAGGGCTGGTTTGAGGAGGTTTGTGCTTCCTTAGTTTTTTCAAATGATGGGCAAGATTTCTCAGTGCACTCTGTCTGCCTTTTACTGCTTCAGGGACGCAGAGTGGTCATAAAGTTTAATTGCTCAATTAAGCCGGCTTTACAGTTGCTCTGTATTGCTGGAGTGCCAAAAAGCAGATTGAGCAAACTAGTGAAGCTGGATCATTACTGTGTCGAAACCAAGACACACATACTTGTGTGTGTGTGTGAGAAAAATATTCAGTACGTGGGCTAAAGTATCCTAAATACAGAAGTGGGTATAGATTGTACAGGAAGGCACATGTTTCAGTGTTGTGGAGTGAGTAACGAGCAAGAACCCTAATCCCCCCTGATCTCTTTACAGGATGGCAGAGGGAGCCCCCAGTGTGCAAGTCAAGCTGGCACAGCCAGGCTTCTGTTGGGGCTGCAAGATGGAGGGGAAACGCTGGGAAAGCAGCTGAGGCTTCCTTCCACACCCCCAGGGCAGCAGAAATAACCTTCTGTGAACAACGCACAGGAAAAAGAAGAAGAAAAAAAATGCACATAAGTGTCCACGACAATTTGCAAATGGAGGAATCTAAACTCTTATGGGGAGTAGAATTCAGTGAAGGTGGCTGTAGGTGAGGGCTCAGACCAGCTCAGCTTCTCATCGTCTGCTTGTCCTTTACCAGCTCCCTTTGGCAGCCCCACAGCTTTTCTCCCCACCCACCATTGGCGGGTTCCTGTTTCTTTTCAAGCTTCTTGGTTGTGGGTGGCGCCGGATGCATGTGCCTAAGGAGAGGACAGCAAACACTTTAGGGTAGTGGAGGCCTCTAGACAATTTCTCTACAAATAAATTCTTCGGTTATCTTAATGCCAGCAGGCATCTCAGTGAAAGTGGTTTCATGTTCAAGAAAGATGTCTGCCTACTTCCAGGTTAATATTTTTTTTTTTAAGTAACAAAGCAGTTTGCTGGCTATATTAACTAGTTGTTAATATTGTGGGCCCACTAGGGGACTTTCTGGGGCTATGCCTTGGAAGAACGTCCCCATGATTTTAACCTCTCCTATGCACCCCCTGTTTAACTGACATGATGTCAGTCAACCCCAGAGCCGCACCCCTTTGCTGGCCTGCTGGCCATTACACCCCCAGTTGACCATATATGGTCAGTTTTCTATTAGTTTCTTTGTTCTCTGTAACCCCATTGATTTGTACCCCTATCCGTTTACCCTCGTGTTTCCCTACTTGTCATTGTACTCCCGTTCCCCACCCACACCCCTCAGTGATTGGTTGCTACTGTTGGCTCCACCCCCTTCTAGCCATATATAAGCCTGGACACTCCAACCACCTTGCCTTTGTCCCTGGTTCCCCTTCAGTGTGTAGGCAAAATAAATTACTGCTGGATTGCCATACAAAGGCCCTTCCTGCCTCTGTGGCTTGGAGAAGGATCAGCAGTGTGTGGGTGTGGTGTTGTTCACTGTTTGCCTGGTGGGGCACCCTCCTCTTGGAGATGCTTCAGGAAGGTTGTGGCAGTTTAACACCTATCCACATCACAACAACTATTGGCTAGAGCAGTGCTGCTCAAACTCCCAGCTACAGCTACCAAAGGAGCCATGGAACAGTTCAAAAGGGCTGTAGCTCACAAAGAGTTAATCAATCCAATTAATATTTTTATATGAACCGGTCAACAGTTCAAGCCAGTAAGTATTTCTTTTGGAAAGTGCTGTGTTGTGCAGGGCTTGCATGACTTTCAGAAACAGACAAATCAAAAAGCAAGCCATGCTTGGAAAACCAAAATAATACAAAATTGTGAAATGGACAGCAATACCAGCCCCCAGCTCAGATCCCATATGAAAAACATTGCTTTTGAGATCCACATTGAAGCTTATAGCAATATTTTTACAAGCATTATTTTTGAGTCCATGACAGTAATACAAAATCAGCTGATTTCTAGTTGTTCTTTAGTACAGGTAAGTAGTGACAAATTTGAGTTAGTGCAAACACACTTCACTGTAGCTTGTCCACTATGTTTGAGGTGCAGGTCATGCTTGGTGGTGATGGAAAAGCTATGGGAATATTAGCATTCACCCCCATGGCAGCTGGCATTAATGCCAACCCAGTGTGCTCCCACTCTCCATACCACAAGGACACTCACAGCTATGTTGGGCTGCACACGAGCTGGCTTCACCCTCCCCATCTCCTGCCACCGACCCACATTTAGATCAGCATGAGTCTGTTCCAGGCTGCTTGTCACAACCCCCTGACAAAACAAAGAGCCAAAGGGATAAAGGAGAGAATTAGCAAGGAGGAAAGAGATAGAAGGAATACATATGTGGAGTGGAAAACACTTGAATAGATCACTGACTATGGTTTTCAGTTAAGTTTGAGGAAGCCTTCAGTAGAAAGCATTCTACAGCACTCCAAACAGATGACAGAAGTTGCAAAGGTCCGTTTAAGTGAACTGCTATCAAATCTAGATCAGATTAGAACAACTGGAGGTCTCATCACTAGATGGTTATGCAAGAGTCACATGTGAAATCATCAATTGGTGCTTATAGTGTAGCTCGAGTGAAATCCTCTGCCCAGCCTTTCCTCTGGAGAGTTAATGCAGGAATAGCTGAAAGAAAATGCATTTTGAGATTAATTTTTCATTCTCAGAAGATCCTATAAAGTCATTGTTTCTTTTGGATGTTTGGGAAAGAATAACTGCATACATTCTTTAGAGTAGTGTTACATTGTTTGGACCAGAGGCTACCTATTGAACAGTTGTCACATCATTACTCAGGGACATACGCCAACAAATTTGAAATCCAAACTTGCAGACATTAACAGGAACATGGAGAATTCAGATAAAATGTGCATTTCAAACTCTAAGCAGGGAAGCCTGCACTGACATTGCTCTATATAAAGCAAGATTTCTTTTGCTATGGTTTCCAAATGGCCTCATTGTAAGCAACCAATAGAGGCATGAATTAAATTGTTAAAACTGCAGATCCTGATGCTGAAGGCAAGGACTCTGTGCATGTTCAGTCACAACTATAGGTTAGTTTGTTTAAGTCTTTGTGTTCAGAGGATTTGATCACTGCATAGAGGAAATTCATGCACGCACAGCCTGAATTCACACAGAGATGGTCTCTTTTTCTTTTTGTACAATTGATGGTTTGACTTTTGTGCTGTTGAAAGGGAAATATCTGCCAAGATCATGACATACAACTAACTGCAGAATATTTTATTCAAAATGATAAATCGCTGTATCACATTTTAGTATTTTATTAAAGCACTATTAATATTATTTCTGTTACATATGAACTGTATGAATGACATTTCAAAAATTAATACAATACAGAAAATTTCACGGTTCCTATGGTTTTAGTGAAAAAGGTATAAACACCAAGTACATTCAAACTGAACATCAAAAGATCTGACACTGGATGCTGATAAAAAGGTATTTTATCAGCATGATATGAAGAGGCAAAAATATATAATCACCATTAAACAAATTGTGGGATTTTGGAAGATTGTGAAAAATTTTGTTTGTGGCTTACCTATCTAAAATGCTGCTGACCATAGAATGGAATCACATGGTAGAGATTACATGGGACATTTTTTTCAAAATACTTTAACTCTTAAAATAAACAACTAGCAGCTGAGTCCAGAATGCATAATAAACAGACTTGAAGAGCTTTTAATCTCAATCTTAAAAAAAAAAAAGGAAAAGTGCTTATATAAGAATAACTAAGAATAACAGTTCAGAGCATCTTTAAATCCAGTGGAATACATTTTTATATACCCTGATGTATTTGTCCCAAGCACAACCCTGGTGCATCTGTGAGATACTCAGCCTGTTACCTTTCAAACCCCTCAAAATAATGGAATTGGTAGAACAGAAAGTTTTACTCCCCTTGACACAGACAGCATGTTAGATGGAAAATAAATGTTCCAAAGATTTCCAATGATAATGAACAACGGTCCTAATTACAAAAGGTAGAGGTACTTTAAAAAGCTTAATCCAACTAACATTCAATTAGATATAAATTATGAATCTATGTCATTCTGCAAACAGAACTCAGGCTCCTAAGTTACCTAAAGGCAGAGATTTTGTATTCCTTTTAGATTTAAGCATCTAAAATCTCATATACATTTTAAACATTCTTGAAATCTGGCATTGATTTCCAGTCTAAACCACTGGTTTCCAATCTAACCACCAGAGTTTGTATTTCTGTACTTACCTTACTCTCCGAACTCCTTAATTTGACAAGACTTTGTAAGCTTTCATCAACAGTGTCTTTCATGTGTAAAACTAGAGGCACCAACCATAAAATCACAGAATCATCTATGTCAGAAAGGATACTTTAATATCATCAAATCCAACTATAAACCCAATACTCCCAAATCCAACTCTAAAACATTTCTCAAGTACCACATCTACACCACTGCTAAATACCTCCAGGAATAGTGACTCCGCCACTTCCTGGGCAGCCTGTTCCAGTGCCCAATCACCCTCTGGGTGAAAAACTTTCTTCTAATATCCAACCTAAACCTCCTCTGACACGACCTCAGGTCATTCCTTCAAGTACTGAAAGAACAATGGACTACTGGGTGAGACTTTATTTGTATGAATGTTCCAGTCCATCATCATAGAACACATATATAATTCTTTTACTTTGTGTGTGAAACCTTCTCTAGAAGAACAAAGTACCTTACAAAATGTGAACTTTGTCTTCATAAATAAAAACATCTGGTTTGGTGTCTAACCATCTGGATTTGTCTAAAGTTTATAATCTCCTGAGTGTTATTCACAGGCCCACATATGATCAAGCCTCCACAGACATTTTTATTCGGTAAAAGCTTTCCCACAGCCCTTCATTTTTTCTATCTGTTTTTGATCTTGTAAAAAAAAGTCACTTTAATACGTGTGTTGTAATACTGCATGTGTTTGTGTTTCTGTGAACTGTGCAGATCTCCTAGTGTGTAGATATTATGGGCTAGATTCTCTTGGGAACAGTGGAGGAATGAACTACGGAAGAGTCATTTGGAGATACCAGACTCTACAACTTCTTCTCTGCGGTCCCGGAACAAAGAGCTAGGTGGGGGTGGATAGATTAAAATGCATCAACTATTAATATGTAACTATTAATATGTAACAAGGCACTGAGAATTGTTTCAGTTCAAGAGCTAAGCTGGTAATAGGTAACAACCACTTTGTCAATCCTACACCAGACAGGTACTCTGCTGTTTTTGACAATTCCATGATGACAGCACACAGCATCCAGATAACCTAGCTGTGTTCAGCTCTGTGTGAATAAAATATGTTATTATTTTCCCTTAATTCTACAAGCTGAACATTCGCTATGTTTCTGCTTGCTCTCTCTGTTTCATAAACACAAGATTTTCCATCCAGAGCCCTTACAAAGCCTTGCCAAAAGGGTTCATTCTCCTTTAGAGTTCAACTGCTCAAGTTTCTGAAGAAAATGTCTCAGTTCTCTGGTAGGTCAGTAAGCACACAACAGTTCATGAGCTCTGATGCTTCTGCCTAATCTGCTCTCTTACCACAGGCAGTGGAAAATGTTTAACTTGAAACAACAAACATTCAAAATCAAAAATAGAAATTACCTCAGTAGATATTAATATAACTTCACAGAAGCCTATCTCTTTCTGCTCTAAACCATGATTGATGTTTCAACAAAGTAAGTGCATGCATATTTAAGTCTTTGGTTTTCTTTTTATCTACTAGAAGTCAGCAACTTTCTGTGTGTGTTACATCAAATGTGTGATTTAAAGAGAAGTGTAGACCTATGGATCATGGAGTGCAATATTGTATTTGCAATCTGAACATAATTAGGCCAACTGGAGTAAAAAGCCTGTATTTTAAGTGTGAAATAGGCGTCCATTTCTATAGCCAGTCTTCCTCTTATTTCTTTAATATAATAAAGTAGAAAGGATTCAAATAGCCCTGCAAGACTTAAGACTTCTCTTTCTGCAGAAGAGTTGAGAGAGGGCAACTGGATCCCACTGGACCCTGCTGTGTTTAGTTTCTAAAAATGGAACTAAACTGAGAAGCAGCCTCCAGGGGCAGCAAAATACAGCAGGAAGCTTGGAGATGCCGTTCTGTTCTAAAAAAATAGATTGTTTCATGTACATGATTCTATTTACTTCTTTGCTTATTAGTGTAGCTTGGGGGTACTGGTTTGCTGCCAGGTCAGCTTCTTGCAGCTTTGATTCCTGTTGACATACGAAAGTGTGAGTGTGTGAGCTCACGCACACATACTTAAAAGCAGCGTCTGTGAATGCAGAGAATAGTTTTAAGTAATTCCAATTTGCTGTCAATGGATTTCACTAAAGCTGTGTATGCTGCAAGAGAGACTGACTGTACGTTCCAAGTCTAAATCCTAGATCATTAAATTTTAGCCTTTAATATACAGACAGATTCTAAAATGAGGCATAACTTTCTGGCTGGAAAGTTAGTATACTAACCGATTATACAAACTTCCTGCCATTGTAAATAGGATGCATGTTGCAAATTTAAGTCACAACTTTTTTTCAGATTTCAGCAACAAGCCAGGTAACAGAGCTGAAACAATAAACCTTAATCTTTGTCTGTATGTTCAGATACAAGATGGGCTTTGTATTTCTATTGTTTATTGTACTGAAAGAACTAGCCTATTCATTCAAAATGAAAGTCAGGACAATCATTAATTGTGATTTTTCCTAAGCAGCGATGCTAAGCCTGGTCCTAAGTAAACTATTGTATTGCTAATTATTTACATGCATTGAATTTCAGTGTGAATCCTATCACAGGGGGAATTTCTACATTAGAAATTGCCTCATGTTTTCAATCTCAATGCGACATTATCATCTTTAACCTGAAATGGGGGTCAGTATTCACGCCAGTCAGGATAATCCATACCCTTATGTTCCAGAGCTTATGCTACAGAGCTTCATTTAAGAAGCATAACGGAACCAAAGATTTTGGTTTAATTTTAAAAGCAAAACTTAAACCAAAATATAATGGGTTTTGGCTTTAAAATATATTTTTAGTTAAAAAATATTTATTGCTATGAAAATCTGGAGTGATCCATATTTGTTTTCAGAACATATTCCAAGAGCTGGGAAGATTTGTTTTCTGGCATGCATCAAACATTTTTCCATTGGCCACAGCATTCTTGCACTAATTGAGTTTAGAAAAGTCTTCAGCTGCTGCCTGGATGAATATGATCTGAGAAAAGCAAGCCTCAGAAATAATGGGATCCATTAGCTAATTATGCTTTATCATCAAACATGCATCAGTTGCAAACTGTAATATGAGAACTATATTCTGGTATCCCAGACCTTTCAGATTACAAGATCTGCCATCAAAAAGGATGTCAGTATCTTCTTTCTTGAAATACTTCATACTTCCTAGTGAAGGAATCCACTAATTTTCAAAAGAGACAAAACTGTACAAGACCAGCTTTGACTTCTGAAGAGATGATTTTGCTTTCTGAAATAAAAACTTCAGAGAATTTGTTTTGTTTATCATGCATGAAATCTGACAAATCTGTTCCCTGGTTAAAATTATCCACTCTGCTAAAAAACCACACAAAATCCTACAAAGTACAATCAATTGCAAATTGGAACATTTTGGTAGAAGGCATGGATCATTTTAAATGTGATTATGGACTGTGTAGAAGAATGTTTCTTTGTATTTCCCCTAAACGTTCCTTTATTTTCACAATAATTTTATTTCCTATGATGATATAGGTAGAAGTAACTGCATTTTGCCATAGTTCTTACCTTTCTATTAATGTTTCAGATAATACATGAGGAAGATGTATTATCTCACTATTTCTCCCATTATTCTTCCACTGAGAGCATTTTCTCTCCTTTTTAAACAGGAGGAATTTTAGAGTCACATTACAGCTGGCCTTATTAACATACTGACCTTGACTCTTTGTTGCCTTGCACTCTTGGCAGCTACATAATTCTGTGCTAAGCAGAAGCTAAAATGCATCCTCTTTGAATGTTTACCTTTTGAACTTCCATGTGAATTTGATTTCAGAGATGACAAGGTCTGAGTGGAAAACCAACATCATGATTTCACATGGAAGTCCAGACACTTGCTCTTTTAAATTCCAAACTACATAAAATCCCAGAAAAAACAAACCCCATGCAAGCATGTAAATTACAAAAATCTTCAATAAATTTGACTCCTGTGTTGCCAAATAAATTGTGATCATTCAAGTAACAAATATGTATAAATTTAAAATTCATGGGTTGCACTGCATCAGCCTGACAGTCTTGGTGGGCAGTGGACTGACATACAGGTTTTGTACTGCAGTTTTCCATATGGTCTGCACCGGTAAATTTCCAAAGAAAGATTCAATGCTGCTCTTCTCAGCCCAACTCACTGGGTCTGCTCAGGTCACCTTTGTCCACCTCCTGCCATTCCCTTCCAGCCCTCCTCCCTGTGGAGCCATGTTATATACACAGGGTTTGTGCTCCTGTCACAAAGTGAATAAACAACTGGAGATGTTGTCAGAGACATTCCTTACAGTGCTACATCCTGCTGCCATACCCTCACTGTTTCCAGAAAACTGGGAGTGCAGCACTGCATGTGGCTGATCTGTGGGGGAGGAGCAGGTCACAGCAGCATCTTCCACCATAGCTTGCAAGGAGATCAAAGCAGCCCCAGTGGAGGAGGTCAGGTGGCGAGTGAGACTCTCAATCCCTTAAAGCCTCACTAAATGCCCATGTAAAAGATTTAGTAGTTGCAAGAATCTTTTTGCTACAAAGATATGCAACACATCATCCATTAGTAGAATGCAGAATGACTGCAAAATAAAGTACTTACATTTGAGTAAAATCCAAATAGTTTTCCTTCTATTAGGAAATAATAAAATGCCCTATATCTAGATGTGTCCAAATCTGCCAGTTTTTAATGAGATGCTCTTTCTGCTAAGAGTGGTTTACCAGCAAACATGCTTTAATTTCTCTGATTATTCCCTACAGAATTCCTCACACTGGTGCAAAATCAGG